>JBBIGC010146604.1:0-19152 GCA_037576955.1 Lepidarchus adonis | reverse complement strand
GTCTCTGTACTATGATGAGGCCTAAACCCTGATTGGAACAGTTCATAGATGTTGTTTTTATGTAAGAAAGAACATAACTGCTTGGCTACATCCTTTTCTAGTATCTTAGACATAAAAGGGAGGTTTGATATCTGACAATAATTCGAGAGCTGGCAGGGATCGAGATTAGGCTTTTTCAAGAGGGGTTTCACGACTGCTAGCTTGAAATATTCTGGTACATAAATGATGCTAAGGGAGGAGTTTATTTCTGGTAGTATTTGTTTTAAAAAGTGCGTAGGTAGTGGATCTAGGATGCATGTACATGAATTTGATGATAAAATTAGTGATGTAAGATCTGATTCTTCAAGGGATGTAAAACAGTCTAGTTGCTGATTTAAGATAATGGAACTGTCTGAGGTGTTTATTGTTGAATTATCTAGATTTGAGTTTGCAGAATTAATTACTTGTCTAATATTTTTTATTTTATTATTAAAGAAGTTCATAAAGTCATTGCTATTTAGAGTTGCTATTTGAGTGACTAGTTTAAGTGTTAAGATACTACTGAAGGAGAGATGTAGATAAAGATGTTTGCCTTTTTATCATCCCATCAATGTGATGTCTTTTCACAGGAGGTCAGTGGTTATTTCTACAAGAAAATGCCAAGCCTCATTCTATGAGCTTTTGAAGACAAAGTGTGTATGTTTGACTGACCTGCCATGAGCCAAGATGAAATTTAAAATGTGTGGTGCCTCCAATAATGGTCAATATGAAAATCAGATAATGGTAAGTAGATGAAGTCTTGTGTAAAAAAAAATACAGTGATAGTGCCTTAGCTCAGCATCTCATAAAAAAGGTTCTACAGAGAGACTGCCTATCTGTGAGGATAGAATCTTCTTTTAGAAGACATACAGCACATGGACTGCTTGAACTCCTTCTCTCAAAGAAGAGATACAGATCAATAAATGTATGAAGCCATATATAATGTTCTAGATTTTATATGAATGAATATAAATCATCATATGATTTTCATGGTCATGTATTTTTTTGCGGAAAAAAGATCCAATGCTTTTTGGATCAGACATGAGGAAAAAAAGAGCAAGGTTGTTCAACTCAATTACCTCATTAACATAAATGCATTAAAACAATTTGACTTGTGTGTAATGGAGAGAGAGTGAATTTAAGTGTGTGATCTTCCAACCTGAAACAAACATCTCAAGTTTCTTTCCAGCTAGTAGCTCATGTGCATCCTCTAACAAAACACACCTGTTCAAAACATTTAACATACGTGAGACTTTATTAAAGTGGATTGTTTCCAGGGAATATGCCTGTGTATATTCAGTAACCTCAGATAAGCCAGTTTCCTTCAAGCTTCCTTGTCTGGGACAGCAAACACACGTATGTGGACAATTGTTCTCGTTTTTAATATAAATAAAGACAATTTAGTTATTTACCCTTCTGCTCAAACAATTTACAGTGGGTCAAAAAAGTATTTGGCAGCCACCGATTCTGCAAGTTGTCCCACTTAAAAAGATGAGAGAGTCTGTAATGTTCATCATTGGTTCACTTCAACTGTGAGAGACAGAATGTAAAAAATCCAGAAAATCATATGATTTCTAAAGAATTTATTTGTATAATGGTGCAGAAAAAAAGTATTTAGCACCTACAAACCAGCAATAATTATGTGCCTCACAGACAGTTGTTTCTTCTTTAAGAAGCTCTTCTATCCTCCACTCGTTACCTGTATTAATGTCACCTGTTTGAACTTGTTATCTGTATAAAAGATACATGTCCACACCATCAAACAGTCAGACTCCAACATCCACCATGGCCAAGACCAGAGAGCTGTCTAAGGACCTAAGAGACGAGATTGTACATCTGCACAAGACTGGGATGAGCCAATCAGCAATAGGCAGCAGCTTGGTGAGAAGAGATCAACTATTAGAAAATGGAATCACTCCCTCAACCTGGGGCTCCATGCAAGATCTCACCTCGTGGGTACAAATGATCTTGAGAACAATGAGGAAACAGCCCAAAACTACACAGGGGGAACTGGTCACTGAAGACAGCTTGAACCACAGTAACAATGGTTACTATTAGTAACACATTACATCATCATGGATTTAAATCCTGCAGCACTCGAAAGATCCTTCTGCTAAAGGCAGCACATGTCCAGGCCTGTCTAAATTTTTCCATGAGTGAAATCATTAAAGATGAAATGTATCTGGATCTTCCAACATGACAATGATCCCAAACACCACATGGGCAATGAAGAAGTGGCTACGTAAAAAGCATTTCAAAGTTCTGGAGTGTTCTACCCAGTCTCCAGACCTTAATCCAATAGAGAATCTGTGGAGGGAGTTGAAAGTCTGTGTTGCCCAGCGACAGCCCCAAAACATCACCGCTCCTGAGAAGATCAGCATGGAAGAATGGGCCAAAATAGCAGCTACAGTGTGTGCAAACCTGGTGAAGACCTACAGGAAATGTTTGATCAACTAAAGTTACATTACAAAGTATTGAGGTGAACTTTATTATTATAGGTTATTGACAAAATACTTATTTTCTTTACCTTTATACAAATGTGATTTCCTGGATTTTGTTTTACATTCTGTCTCTCACAGTTGAAGTGAACCTTTGATGAACATTACAGATTCTCTCAACTTTTTAAGTGGGACAACTTGCAGAATCAGTGGCCGTCAAATACTTTTTTTACCCCACTGTAAATGTGACTAAATTGTACATTCTAGACTTATTTGCATGCATTTTAGTTTCACTGTGTAGAAATCACAGCACTTTTTATACCCAGCGCCCCACCATAATGTCTGGGACAAAGTCATGGTAGGTGTATTAAAGCCATCATATTTATTACTTTGTTGTATATCTCTTGCATGCAATGACTGCTTGAAATCTGTGATTCAGAAACATCAACAGGTGCTGAGTATCTTCTCCCGGTGATGCTCTTCCAAATCTCTACTGCAGCCATTTGATCTTATCTCTCCACTAATGAAGCAATGAAACACACCTGAGTAAACACCTGTGAAGCCAATTGTCCCAAACATTATGTTGTCCTTAACTGAGGGGCTAGTATAAAAAATTGTGTAATTCCTACAGGATGAAACTAAAATATAAGTTAAAAAAGTGTTTGCAAAGTCTTTAATAAAGTCTAAATTGTTTGATTGCAATGTTACACTAAGTAGCAGAGAGGTACATAAATGAAAAATGTGGTGTGAAATGTGTTTCAAAAAATTAACTGAAAAGGTTGTCAGACAACACAAACTTCTATAAGTTAATAGTTTTTGATTACCATGTGGCTTTGTTATCAGATTTTGGGCAACTGGTTTCCTAGAAGTTCCGTGTCTTCACAATGACACGTGTGAGTTAAAGCAAAGGGGGCAATCCCCTACAGACGTGCAAATTCCTTCAAAAACTGTTCCTTCAAACCTCATTTAAGCATTTAGAATGCTGCACGGCAAGTTCTAACTTCTTATCTAAGTTTAGTGATGTCAGTTGGGAGAGAAAAGCAAACACATTCTGTTAAAAGATAAACATTCTTCTTTTTTCTGTATTATTGCTTAGTTCAAAGGTACTGTAATTGAACAAACACTAGCATCCCTGTTAAACAGACCCAACTTTAGGATAAACAATTAGTAGCAACTGCCAATACATACTCATTATAAAAATTCACAGATTTGACTATATATACACCTGTATATCTTCTAATAATGACCTGTCTCTTATTGATGCCTGTTTCCAATAAACATCAGGTTTGAAGACATCTTGAAACAAATAGACGCTGGTCTCCAATAGTAGCCACCCCTCCTCCTCCTCCCACCCCAACTTTCACGGGCACACACTTCTGAACTTTCACTTTCTACCTCCCACTTTAGGGAATTTATTCCCTAAAAGGTATGCAATGGCTTAAAACTTTCTGTTGTGATATCTGAGGGTTATTTACAGATATTAAGCGGCTCTGTTCAAACTTATTGCTGCACTCGATGCTAAAACGCTCCCACAATAACAGCAGCATCACAGACAAGTAATACCACCGAACAGTCAGAGGGATGATTTTAGTCATGATGCTTTATCTTCTGTCTAAATAAATGCAAATAAACTGCATGACATTTTTTGACCATCACCAATACATCTGTGGGGTGATTAATAGCCTGTCTCCAACAAAGGCCTGTCTCTATTAAACGCCGGGCCATCTGAACAAATGATGTGGTGATGTTCATGGCAAGCCCAGGTCAGACAGACTCCATAAGACAACAAAGTCATTGCCAAGACATATGGATGCAGTCCTCCAAGCTCATGGATCATACACATTATTAATTCTTTTTTCAAGGCACCGTGACTTTATGTTCTAATGTTATTGTAGCATGTTTTGTATTCTAAATAAAGTATATGTATAATTTCTACATTTTTTTGGATATGACAAGACTTTTGTCCAGGCAAAATTTGACCTTTCTGTCCTAACTAAATGATACAACTCAACAAAAGATGCAAAACTTTATTTTGGTACAATGAGCATAATCTAGAGGGCTTTGATGAACTTATTGATTAACTAATTGAATAACTACAAGTCAAGTTATTATTTGTTTGCCAGAATATGACGACCAGATTGTGAGGTTAGTAAAGCTAATCCTATGCTGCATTTAGACAAGATGAACTCTACAACCGCTTTTATTTTACAATAAACAGAGAGTCTGTGTATTTTGTTGCATGATGGCTATGCTAACTGCTAACCGATGCTAGTTCTGGCAAACAACTTGTTGGAGGTAAGCAATAGCGCTTTCCGTATTCTGCATTTTATACTGACCCGTCACTGATCTTTCTTTGATTTGCGTTGCTTTATGCGTTACTGTTCATCACTGTTCATCATGTTTTTGTGCACTGAATGATACTTTTAGCGAATGTATGTTCACATTTGTAGATAGGCCGCCCCTTTAAGTAAGCTGCATCCAATATTAGGTTTGCAAAATCAATGTAAAAGCTGTGGCATATCATTGGGGAAATCTGATACATACGATGCATGATTGCTTCAAACTTCATAGGGAAACTAATTATGACTTGAAGACTTATTTATAAGATATTTTTTCCTATGCTTAGCAATTGCGCTTCATTAATTCCACACTGAGTGCAAGCTCACTAGACCAGTGATACTCAAATTCTGTGCCACCATACAATGTTGTGCCCTGGAAGCTGAGCAACTGTGCATTTTCATGAATGGTGTTCCTTGTCACAAGTTTAAAACCCTCACTAGCAAATAATCCATCAACTTGAGACTATAGTAGCACTCGCATGTCCTGTTCTATGAGCTGCTGCAGCATCAGGAGAACAATTTCTCCAAAGCCCCCTTGTACTTATTTTTTAATAAAACACCCCCCCCCCCACCCCCCACCCCATCCCCACACACACAAACGCATGCATAAAAATACTTATTTCTAACCTCATATGCCAGATGGATTTAGCTAACAAAACAGGAAGCTTGCTCAGACAAGTTTTTCCGACTCACACAGTGACGTCACCATTCCAGTTGTGTGTGTGTTTGGGGTTGGTGAGGGTGTGGGTGGCTGGAGCTGCCTCGAGGATTGTGCAGACCTGGGCAGATGTCATCAGTATCTAAACACGCCTCTGAGAGCAAAACATTTCCAATTCCTCTTAACTTTAATGTAATATTTAAGTGAAAAATCTAAATCTTCTATACCCCCTGTGTGGTTGATTAGCCAAGATATGTTTGGTGTGTAACACAAGCTTCTATGATTTTTCATGTAAGCTACAAGGCTAATGTAGGTTGAAGTAATGGAACTTACTTCCAAAATATATTTTAAAATGGTGGTAAAAACTTGAAACTGAAACTACAAGTCTAATGTTATTAGATAACACATTCAAGTCAATAGTCACATACATTTTTACCCATAAAAATGACCATCACCAAACTTCTTAGTGTCACTGTGGAATTTGTCCTTGAACTCCACCAAACAGCTGTTCTGTGTAAGTAAACATGAGAAAGAACCAAACTGTTTCACCAAAGAGAAGACAGCCTTACACTCCTCCCATATATGCCATGTGTGACACTCGTTTACAAGTCATCCATTTGGAGGGTGGAGGGTAGCTGACACACACTCTTACATCATCTGGCGGTGCTTCGTAAGTGGGCTTTAGATCAGTTTATGCGAAAGTGACTATTTTGTCATTGTGAACACATCACAGCACACAGTGCACCACAACGACACGTGCACAGGTGGAGCAACGGGCAGCAATCAACAGCTCAAGGGTACCTCAGTGGTGCCCAAACTAGGACTTGAGCCTGCAACTCAGGGGCAAAGTCTCAACCACTAGGCCACCACAGCCCATTATGACCCTACACTCATAATACAAAGGTTAATTAGAGGTTCTAAACCTAAATGTCGAATTATACCAAGGTTCCCCATACAAATAAAAAAAAACATAAATTGAAAGGTTCTATACGATCCAGAAATTCTACCCTTTGGTGCCTTTTACTTTTAAGAGTGTAAATGCAAATCAATAGACACTGTTACGCCATGGGTCTCAATCCTGAAAACATAAAACAAACTAGGTTTGAAAAATTAGGGCTAAAATGTTGAGACATTGTACATTAACTGCAAGCCATTTTATTCACTGGTGGAAGTCCTTCTTTGTCCTGGTTGGGGTTTGAAGTTTACCCCTTGCCAGCATGAATGAAACAATGCAAACTGTGGTTGACCAGATACCTGGCGAAGAACAAAAATATTTGTATTCACTTTTCATAATCCTTGGACATATATATATAATTGTGTAATATAAGCTTGTTCAGCCTCATAGTTTTGTCTAGCAGTCCCAGATATAAACACAGTTCGAATCCAGACGCCATTCTGTAGCCTCTCAGCAGCCCATGTTTTCCGCAAGACTGCCCGTCTCTCGTATTCAGGTGGAGAACTTTTGATAACCAACAAAAGAAAAACGTCTCCAGACTTATCTGGAATGCCACACTTGTCAGGAACATTGAGTAACATTGGAAAATTATGTAATATATATGTTACACAATTCTTGTATGCATATTGTACTGTTGCAGCTTTGAGGTTCTCTAATTACAGCTCTTGTGTGACTTTCTGCAAATATGACAATCACAAGCACAGGTTGAACAAGCTGGACAAGAACTGACTGGTTTCCATCCATCAACCCTGCATTGATGTGGCCAGACAGCTTAACTACAGAAGTACATAACACCCCCCTCACCACCAGCCTGCAAAATGACTCCTACTGTATGTCATTACTTTCCTCATTTTTCCAGCAGCTTTTCTTATTGGAGTTGTTTGTGGTCTTCTGTTTCTTTGCTGTATTGCTAAAAGTAGGTGTTTTATCAGGCACTCCCTAGCTTGGACCAAAGGCAATTGCCAGCCATTGCATAATTGTAAAGTCACTGTTCTTTTGTTCTTGTACATTATGTCTAAGGAACTTGGTGCTGTAATGAAAGCGATTTGAGCTGCAGAAAATATCTGAAAGCGGACTAGCCGGTTTCATAGTTTTCAGAGGAAGCATTCTAACAGTTCATACTCTTTGCTTGTCAGTTAAAACAATCCAATAAATCAGCATGGATTCAATCAGTTATTTTCCCATGAAGAAACAAACCATGACATGCAAGTCTTGATAAGGCAGCAAGGATTGACTAAAAATCATGATAGTGTTCACATCATGCCTAATACTCAGTTGTTAATGTTAAAGAACTAACAACTGAAAGGATGTAGCTTTGCTTATATTAGTAGTGCTGAGTTGCTTATATCTTTGAGAATGGAAAGCTATTTTGCAAGCAAAAGAAATGAACATACATAAAAGGATTTGCCATTTTTGCTGCCCGACAACATGAATTTCAATGAGGTTTAAAATGGTTAGAAGAAAGTGCATCTTACCATCTCTAAACTCATGGCTATTACCTGTGTGCCTCTGGAATCTGACGTCTCAATAACCTACTGATAAAGAAAAAGTATAATTGTTTTTTTTTTTTAAAAAAAAGCTCATGCTTCTAGCCTCCTCAATCCAGCTATAACCACAGCTATGATTTTGTGTTGTTTGGTTAGTTGTTAGAGGAATGAGATGGGAATTTGTCCCAATACCTCATTTATGTGTAAATATGTCATTCTTCAGCTCGTTGGATGACTTGCTGGTTACACTTGTATTTTACCCCTCAAACTGTTACTGTGCATGCAGAACATGCAGTTTCTCAGAGCCACTTGAATTATTTTATTTATCTGGACCTTTCTGGCAAATATTCACATCTATGTCCAAATATCTACTTTTATGAGATTCTAGATTATGTGTGTGCGTATGGACATGGCATCTTTAGTATGATTAGTACAAATTCATTGGTATAAGTTGCAGGTAAAAAAAAAAGCCTTGAAGAACATCAAACAACATTTCATTTCAATGTAATTTTTGCATATAATTTTGATTTCTCTACCCTTTGGTCTCCCAACTAGAACATTAGCTAGGCTCCAGTATGTACAGAACTCTGCAGCTTGTGTTCTCCCATTCTCTAAAGAATCTGAACATTTCACCCCCATTCTTCACAAACTTCACTTTCTGCCCATATCATTTTCAGTACTTCTTACAGTTAAAGCCGTTCATGGATCTGCTCCTTCATACCTCACTGAAGTTTTTATAACTAAAGTTATAAACTAATGTCTGATCAGTCATTTAGAGTGAGGCAGTAATATAAAAACGTAGGTGACATGTTAGCAGATTAACAGATGGTTGTACTGTGCAAATGTTTAATGTGTCTATGCTGCTCCATCTAATTTCAGTACCAAGCAAAGAGAGACTTGCCTGACCGCCAACCTCAGACCTGTGAGCAATATTGTCCAAGTCACATATATTAATACTAAATATTGTTGGAAATATTTAACATTTAATCTACTCTCATCTGTCTTTGACACCTTCTCTGTGGTTGTAGACCTTGGGAAGATATATATGGCCCTTTGCTTGTCTTGACTTATGTCAGTTGGTTGTAGTGGATGACATTAATTTGATTCTATGATTTTTTATTCTTTCAAGTCTGATTCAAGTCTTTTCTAATTTCTTGTAATGATCTACAAATGTTAATCCTCTGTACCAGATCTAGACACTTCTCACCTTTCTGTAAACTGGTTACCATTTTAGCAGAATCATTATCTCTTTATTGTAATTGTAGAGGCTGTAGAACAAATTTAGCAAATATCTGCATCACTCCTATATATGTTTCCTGTAACTTTCCTAAAAACTGCTTCCTTTAGTGTGGTTATGGGGCTTTTATCTAATTTATCTAATATTGGTTGTGTTTACTGCACTCCCATCTCACTTTGTGTGCAGAAAATAGAGTGCTCTCATATTACATCACAACGTCTGAAAAAAATTGACATTAATATATTTTTTAAATAATACATTTTAAATATAGGATTTGTATCCCACTTAAAACTGGGAGGTGGTGATACAAGAGTGAAAAATTTAAATGATAATAAAATTACATATTAAATTATTAAATTACATTAAATTATAAACAATTGACAATAATCAGGTGAACTGGCAGCTATTGAGGGCATCGTGATATAAAAGCCTCCATAAGAAACACTGACTTTGCAAGCAGCAGTAATTGACTAAGAAGCATTTATGTTGTGTATAAGCACTTGGGCGTAGTTATGCTGATTTCTTCACAGTGAATCAAGAAATTCAACTTGGAACTCTTGAAACTGTTATACAAGGAGAAAGCTCTACAACAAATTCTATGCAAATGTGCCACAGAGATCTCTGGGCCCAAACTCCTATCAAGCATGTGCTGTGGTCAGATAAGTCCCAATTTCTGCTTGTTTTTGGGAAAAACATTGTGTTTTCCAAGTCAAAGATGAAATGCACCATCTGGTCGGTGAAGCTGCAAAAGCAAAAAACAAACAAACAAACAAAATAACAGTGGTAAACATGCCTTGTATCTGTTGAGTGTGTTGCAGGCATCAAATTCTAATATTATTGAATATATCTTTACAAAAACAATTACAGGAAGTTAGCAAAACAATTGTATATTCTTTATTTGTACTGTTGTGTTTTGTTGTTTTCTTTCACATAAAAAGTTTAAGAAAATAACCAATTCCTGTTTTATTGCACTTTACAAACTGTCCCAAGATTTCTGAAAAAGGAGATTGCAATGTATCCATTAAAATGTTTATCAAATGATACAACACTATACACTTCATTGTTACGCAAGACATTTATTTTTTAAGATTATATGTTAACCACAAGTTTGAGTACACACACACACACACACACACACACACACCCACACGCACCCGCACACGCACACGCACACGCACACGCACACGCACACGCACACGCACACACACACACACACACACACACACACACACACACACACACACACACACAATCAATTGCATACAAACACATCCCTTCCCTGGTTTAAATTAATACAAATATTAACCATTATTTCTTAAAGTGCAGTCACACTTTTCATTTTCACAGATTCTTTCCACAATTCAGATCTTCCCGGTGGACTTCATGCCACATGATATAAATTTGATGAGGCAGGAATCTGTGGACTAGGATAATTTCACGATAATAACAAGGGTCATATGGATCCAGCTGCTGGGAGGGAACATACAGGCCAGCAGTCCGCACACCAATATGGGACGAGGGTTTAAGCCCAGCTTTTTCCAGACACATTCCCATGTAAACATCATCTATTGGCAGAATGGAGATGGTGTGAGACATGTTGTAGATTGTCATAGCTGTAAAACGAGAAAGCAGGAAGCCTCCTCCACCACAATAGGGAGGATATGTGTCAGATTCTTGCACTTGGACTGGGATATAATATTTACTGGCCTCATTCCGTATTGGGCCAACATACTGGATCAGATGCCCAACAAACAAATGATTGCTGCCATCATTACTATCCAGCCCTTGGAGATACTCTACCATGTTATCTGTGTTGGCGAAAATGTCATCATCTCCATTGAGAAGGAAGTGGGCATTGGGGCACCATTTCTCCATCCATTCCAAGAAAAGGATCTGCTTGAGGGTAAGGTTGTAAAAGGAATCATGGAAGTCCCACTGCAGAATGTCTTTGTGTTCACTGTGCTCCACTTCCAGGAGCTTGTTCAGCCTCAACTTGTCATAGTTTTGTCCAGCAGTCCCAGATATAAACACAGTTCGAATCCAGACGCCATTTTGTAGCCTCTCAGCAGCCCATGTTTTCCGCAAGACTGCCCGTCTCTCGTAATTGGGTGGAGAACTTTTGATAACCAACAAAAGAAAAACGTCTCCAGACTTATCTGGACTGCCGCACTTGTCAGGAACATTGAGCAACATTGGGAAATGTCGGCAATGGCGGTAAAACAGGAAGTCCTGAATGTGGCGGGGCAGAGAGGTAAATCCTGCAACGCTGGATGCAGATGAATTCTGTTCACATTTGGGAGGCAATACCGGAAAAGGTTCAAGTGTGCCAACTTCAATATCCTGATTCCATTCTTCATCTAACTCTGCAATCTCCTCTTTGTTCTTATCCTGGATTTCTGTTCTCAGGAGTATGACCAAACACAAAGTGCCAGTAATCAAAAGGAATGTTATTTCCAAGTTCTTCCACCTCATCCTGATGCCTAGGTAAAGAGCAGAAAGGTAACAAGTGAGATTTTTTTGAGCAAAAATAAAAATGACACATCTGAAACATCATCAGTAGATGTCATGTGAACATTAACTCTGGACATAAAGGGTAATGAATTATTTCTTTACTAAAAAATTTTTTAGTGTCTTTTTTCCTGAATAACTGCATTAAACCTGTCAGGTAAAGATTTCAGTATTTTACTGAGAGATTCTGTCCATTTTAGTCAATTTACTCATAGTTTAACTTTGAGCTTTATGTTAAAGCAAAAAGTGTCTGGCTCAACAGACAGCATGGAATACTTTGCCTCACAACCAGACATGAATCCAATGTGGTTCTGCAGATATTTTTTGTCTTGTGAGCTTATTTTCTATCTTGAATAAAAATGTACAGTAGACACTCAGTGGCACCATTTAAAGGGCCCAAAAGAGAGATGTATGTTTGAAAAAACATTTTAAGAACCTTCACATAAGCTTCTATACCAATTTTTCCATCCCATTAATACTTCAAGCTTTTCTGGGCCATATCCTACATTTGTTTTCTATTTTAGTCGGAACTCTGTGCAAGATGTGAATGAAACCAGAATGCAATGATTTGCAAATATCATAAACCCATTTTTATTCCACAATATAACACAAAATACATCAAATATTTAAACTGAGTAAATGTATCATTTTAAGATAAAAAAGATAGTTGTGTTTTGATGACAGCAACAAGTTGGGACAGGGCCATGTTTACCACTGTGTAGCATCCTCTCTTCTTTTTACAATGTCTGGGAAGTGAAAAGACCAGTTACTGGACAAGGAGGAATTGGGTGGTTAGGACTTTGCCCCTGAGATCAGAAGGTTGCAAGTTCAAGTCCCAGCCCGGGCACCACTGTGGAACCCTTGAGCAAAGTACTTGCTCCATTTCACTGCTCCCCAGGTGCCTCTGTTGATGGCAGACCACTGCTCCATGTTTGCACATGTGATGGGTTAAATGCAGAGAAGGCATTTCATTGTGGTGACTGTCTGCTGTGGTTTGTTCACAATGACAGATAATCACTTTCACTTTTGCAGCCTGTTACATTGTGTATCCCAGGCCGGTGTTTAGTAATTGTTTAGTTAGTCACATGTCTGGTATTTTTCGTGCCCTGCCTTCTCTGTCTACCTCATTCTATTCATTTGAAATGAAAGTAACTATTTATCATTGTGAACACATCACACACAAAGTTTTTAACCCTTCACACAGCAATCAATAGCATACCTCAGTGGTGCCTAGGCTAGGACTTGAACCTGAAACTGTCTCATCACAGGAGCAAGGGCCTAACCACTAGACCACCCCTGCCCTAAATTATTTGCCTCTTTTTTCAAGTGGACCTTGTTAAGTTTAGGTACTTTATACCTTTTGTGAGTCTTGGTCACTGTCAGATACCTGTATCTGCAACCATGTCTAACTCTAAGTCTATACCAGTGTTCAGACATACCTGAACACTTCTCACTTTATAGTTTCCTTAGTCGATTTTATATCATGTTCTTAGAATCCTTGCAATACTATGTCTCAGTATATTAGTACTGCTTGCCTAGACAATAATCCTTATTAATATGGCACACCCTTGCACTTACTTTCTGTACAAAACCTTGCACAGGAATGAAAATTAATGTTGTTGTAATAGAGTATGTAGTTTAGCATTGTCTTTACAATGCCTTCCCTGAAACAGACGATGTTTGCATATTCAAAATAATTACAGTTTTACACTGAGGAAAATGTTTTCTGAAATTGTTACATTATTACAAAGTTACAAAGTTTTTTGCAGATTGGTGACCTTATGTCCATTTTTACTTTTGAGGGACTCCTTCTCTAAGATGCTCTTTTTTTGTACCTCATCATGTTTTTTTAAAGTGAATTACTATTCACTCACAATCCCTGGAAAACTGAGCCCTGACCCATCTGAGCTTGCAAAAGCTGAGCCTTTACTAGATGCTCCTTTATACTCAGTCATAATATTATCACCAGTTACATTTACTTGCTTGGGAAAAGGTTCAAAATACGATAACCTGAATATATGATAAACTTTTCAGACAACTTCTTTGAGTGTGTTACAGGCATCAGATTCAACCATTTTTATATTTACATAATACAATCATCTTGATCAAATATCCAGCCTTTTGTGTTGTGAGTATTTAATTTATTTTTTTTTTCAGAAAAAAAATATTTATTAGAGCCCCAAAAATACATCTTAACCAGAGGTGTAAATAATTGTGGATGGCTCTGTTCAGGGTGCTCACTGTGCATGAGGAAGTTAACAGTTTATTGGGTTTAAGCAAACTTTATGCCTGTAGATAGAAGATAAGCAAATTATTTTATTTGACAGAGACATAAAATTGCTTTCATCCACTAATTTTATAATAATAAATAGTGTATAAATATTGGGAGTGTTTTATTTATACTATAGCATTTGGCAAATAATTTTATATATATGAAAAGCAATTGTGTTTTCAGGGATTTGCTGAGCATTTGTTGTAAGAATTTCAGAAGCGTTTTGCAGATGGAAACATGGAATGCGAAGTACTGATATTTAATGAAACACATACAGCGGTGAAAACGAACAACAATCGACAACATGGGACTGAAACAAAGGGGTTTATGTACACAGGCACAACTACAGACCAACAGGGACATGTGACAAGATGAAAACACATGACGAGACAGGGATGGCAGGGACAAATTTTGGAGGTTTATGGTTAAGCTTGTACTGTAGAACATTAACGTTTTTAACATCATGTTTTGAAGATGCACACCTTGTCTTTAACATTTAAGTACATTTCTGATAAATGCAGCCAAATCTGAGCCTAAAGTTATCATCTATTGATTATAATCTGTATAGGCTGTACTGGGATAATTTGGCTATGAAATGTTGTTCAAGGTAAAAATAGCAAGTACATTAATATTATTCATTACATCAAAGTAAGTATGAAATAAAACAGAATTGCTTTGACAAATTAAATCCAAAAATGCAAGAAATCTCATGACAATAAAATCTTAAGCTAGCTTGTTTACAGACAGCTGCTTCAGGTACAATGAGCTGTGTATGTTAATACAACACACAACCATATTACTTTCATGTATGCATGTCAGCATAGTGAAACTATTCTGTGCTCATCTTATCTGACTGGAGCACATGTATTCTTGGAAGTCATACAAATTTACATTAAAAAGAAAACTTTTTAAAACCATACTTAGGTTTTGCCTTGAAGGAAATGAGTATTTTTTGTGTACAGTAAAAAAGTAGAAGTGAAAGCACTTGGGAAAGTACTACAGCGCTGTTTGGGCCCCTTATTTCTGTGTGACCCGACTCGCCTCTGATAGAGCAGTGACCAAACCCGACCTACATTTATATTTATATGACCCGAACCTGATTGAAATCTTCATATTTGGCTGAAACAGCCTCTGCTAAGAGATTACAATGATACTCTGATGGGTATCCTGCCTTTATTAAACAACTGTTAAAAGAAATGACTCTCAATGATTGCACAGTCACACGGCAGGGCCATGTCATGGCTTATTGAAAATTAAATTCAGAACTTATTACATACAAAACATTTTAAATGAGCTTTGATAATTATTGAAATTAGGCTATTTACATAATCCAAATATGGAGATTTAACTGGAGTTACAGCATCAACACTGGAGGCTTCAGCAATGCCTTCATTTGATCAATGGTTCTTCCACTAGCGTTAAAGTTGCGTTCGCTGCTACTGCTGCTGCTGGAATGACAAGAATGCAGCGGGCAAGGACACTTAATTTGGGGTAAGAAAGATTTTTTTCTGCTGACGTGAGTGAACCTGACCCAACCCCAAATAAAATTTACAAATATTTGTCCGAACCTGGCCTGACCCGTTGGGTTCAGATCGGGTAGCCATGCTCTAGGAAGTACCAGGTTAGTCCAGTGTATGGGGTGATTAGAAAATTGAATGCTTTAAGGCTTGTGGAATGTAATGAATTGCACAATCTCCATTCCAATGAGCAGTGTGTATGCAAATAAGCTCCAATAAAGAGGTGTAACATGAAAGAGCAGTGTGTTAACAAAGCAGCAGGATTCAGTGAAAGCAGAAAGGTGTGACTACTCACTGCAGATGTCCTGAAGTATCTCTGTGGTCAGTTGATTTCTCCTGAGCGTAAAACACAAATAGAAACAGATAAAGCTTTTTTGTAAAATGAAATAAAAACACCCGAATGAGAGAAGAAACTCTCTGAGTACAGAAAAGAGAAGTAAAAAATCAAGATAAACACTCTTAATCAAATCCAGTGTCACAAGGCTTTTTATAATATTTAATATTATTCTTCTTGTGCCAAAAATGCGTCTGTTGTACATTTATATGGTACAAAACTTACATTCCCTACACAAATCATATATATATATATTTATTTATTTATATTTATAATCACAGAATGTTCCAATACCCCTTGTCAAATGACATTTTTTATGGGTTTCTTGAATAAAGTAGAACTTCAGAACAGACATCTGCTCTTAATTCACCACTTAACGTCTGATATGCGTAACAATATACATGGAATTTGTTCCATGTTTTGGCTGCCCTATTCAAAAACACATTCTTTTAAATCTGCATTATCATTGAGTGGGGATGAAAATTCCTGCAGGCTGATACATAGTGATTTGAAAATGTTCCCAGTGGGCTGTTTTTTGCAGCTTAGTTTTTTGCATGATGTGAAAATTCCATGATGAACAAGCCAACAGTTGCAACTCAACAAGCAGAGGTGCAACTCTGATGTTTTTCTGCCTCCTACCCCCAGTTTGTTTCATGTGCCCAGTTGGAAAAAGAATCCAAAATCTTGCAACCGAACAAGTGTACTGAGGAAAGGTAAGCTAGAATTTAGCTGGTTTTGCATCTCCAGGACAGATACGCTTAGACTATTTGCATAAGGCCCCACAGTGCTGTGCCTGCACTGAATGGAGCTGAGGAGAGAAAGACCATATCACTAGGTTCAGCTTTGCTTGCGTTTAATGGCTGTAAATGTAAGTTGTCTGTTCATTGTAGCAATCCACAAGATGAAAACAACAGGCAAGTGAGGTTTCGGTCAATGAAAGAGAGAGTCAAAGAGAGAGAGTGAACTGAATGGCATAAACCCATTGTGTTCTTTTTATTCAGTGAATGCCCCTGACACTGTTGGTAAATATTTTGTTGATTGTAGCAGCTATCTCTATTATTGTGCATCTAATAAAACCCCAGTTCCAAAAAAGGCAAAAATGTAAAATGTTCGAGAATCCCATAAACCCAAATTTTATTCAAAATAGTGAAACATATTGATATTAAATTATATTAAATTATAAACTTCTTTACCTCCTTTTAAATTTGATGGCAGCAACACATCTCAAAAAAGTTGGAATGGGGCAACAAAGGTCTGGAAAAGCAAGTGATGCTAAAAGAGCTGGAAGAAAGTTTAGCAACTAATTTGGCTAATTGGCAGCAGGTCAGTAACAATAAGGGAAACTGTGAAACTTTGCCTCAACATAAAATTAAGAAAGAAAGCCGGCATAATTCTGTCATGGAAATTCCAGAAATCACTGTTTGTGAACACTCGCTGTGCCATTCACAAATACATTTTAAAGCTTTGTCATGCAAAGAATAATCCAGATGTGAACATGATCCAGAAACGCTGCCATCTTCTCTGGGCCAACGCTCATTTAAAGTGTTTAAACCCGACTGAAGCAATATGGAAATGTGGCTTTATTATTATTGGAAAGCGTGGCGGCCACAACCTCCACACTAATGCGGCGAGGGTCCATCCAGCTAGTTTTCAGCACTAAGTTCAAAAGCCTGCATTTTTAATGGCATGGCAGTGTATTAGTGCCTATGGAACATCTGGAAAGGCACCATCAATGCTGAAAGGTATATTCTGGTTTAGAGCAACATACGTTCCCATCGAGACAGCTTTTTATTCTGGGATGTTTCAGCAAGACAGTTCTAAACCACATATTGCATCTTTTACAGGAGTAAAAGCAGTCAAGACCTTTCACCAATTTAAATCATTTGGCACCTGATGAAACAAAAAAGGAGATGCTACGCAGTGGTAAATGTTTTTTTAAAGACGCTGTTGCTATCAAGTTTAAAATGACCTCTTTTTAAAATGGTACATTTACTTAAATTAAACATTCTGTGCTTTATTGTGAATAAAATATTGATTTATGAGATTTGCAAATCATTATGTTTTTGATTACATTTAACACATTTTAATCTTTTTTGGAATTTTGGTTGTAAATATAATGGTTTATTAATTAATTGCCATTGGTAAATAATTTATAGTGGTTGACAAACACTTTAAAGCAGTCACCAAAACTCTGCAGTTGCTACCTACTAATACCAAATGACATAATGTTGTTTGAGTTTATGTTGCATATGTTATAGACAGATGAAAACCAATATTTTTGAAAAATAAATGTAAAAACAGATCAAAATTAATACTTTTCAAACATCACAGCCCCAGCATGACAACCAGATCATGAATAAATGTGGGAAGCGCATTTATTAATGCTCACTAAACACAGTTATAAACCATTATTGTTATGTAAGCCAAAATGACTTTGATAAGATAAATGACATTAAAAAATCTCTTACCTTCCACCAAACTCAATCCTGCTAAACTCCAGTGGCACATTGTCTTCAGTAAAACCCTTCTGCCCTTCATTCACTGGGTGTATTTTGCTGACTGTGTGCTATAAACATGTTTCTTACTTGTGTATGATAAACACTGCTTACTTGTACCTTAACAACCCCAGCAGCTCCAGCATGTACCTACACACACAGACATAAAGAGACAGAACCCTCCCTTCAGTACGCACTAGTGTGTCATAGAAGGAAACAGAGGAGAGCAAGAGGGAGGGAGAGTGGGGAGGAAGTGAAACAAATGGAGAAGAAAAAAGAAAAAAGAAAGAGGGGGGGGTAGAGAAAGAGGGTGGTGGGAAAGGAGAGAGAAGGAAATATATACCGTAATAATGCTAGATAAGTGCAATGTGACAGAAGAGAAATAGTAGAGAAAGTAAAAAAACAAAGAGAGAGAGAGAGAAAGAGAGAGAGTACGAGAGTTTGCATCGTTTCCTGTTTGACGTACAGTGTTATTCTAATACCCACATTTAAAGGTCAAACACCACAAGTACACAGAAAGAAAAAGACAATATTCAAAAAATCTCAATAACTTCAATAACAATATATAACCAACAAATATAAAATATTAAACTCCAGAAACTGCTCCTGTAAATCATTGCACATGGTTTACTAACTCTCATGCATTTCATTTCAGTAAACAGGGAGCTTCTGAAGAAATACAGGATCAATTTCTCGACTAGCAGCTCTAAAACAAAAAAACACATCACAAGTTATTCTAAATTCATTCAAAACATTTCTTTAAATCATTTCGTGAGTTCAATAAAGGTCAAAAAGAATTAACCAATAATAGATTCTTGCCCGGACGCGGGTCACCGGGGCCTCCCTCTGGAGCCAGGCCTGGAGGTGGGGCTCGATGGCGAGCGCCTGGTGGTC
>JBBIGC010146583.1:0-19154 GCA_037576955.1 Lepidarchus adonis | reverse complement strand
CACCAATCCACATGACTCTTATTCAACACAGTGCACTATTAACCCCCATCTCACCCACCAATCCACATGACTCTTATTCAACACAGTGCACTATTAATCCCCCATCTCACCCACCAATCCAAATAAACTCTCATTAACACTAAAAGTGAATAAAACGAACAATACAGCAAAAACAGCTACAAACACAACAGGCTAATACACACTGCACATGCTCACATATTACCGTAAAGCATTTAGTAGGCATTCAACTGCATTCTACTACTGTATATGACAGTAAATAAGATGACTATGATGCAAGTCGAGGATTTAAACATGGGATATTTTAAGGGGCATAATAATCATCTCGATTATTCTGACAGAACTGTTTTTCATTTACATTTTCCCAGAAGAAAAAAGTAACAAGCCCATTTAAATTTCATTCAAATGAATCACTTAAAGGTAATTACTTACATTCCTCTTCACAGAAGTAGTGGAATTACTGTAACTGATTATTTTGTAATGTATTTTTTAACAAAACTGGTCATTAAAAGGCAAATAAATAAATAAATAATAAATAAATAAATAACAAAAGATTACGATTGTTGATATATGGCGACAAAGCAACTAAAAGGTAACACTGGAAGCAGAATCACTGAGCCTTGCTAGAATGCATTAAATATGCACTCTCTGTTGGTAGATGTAATAATAACACACACACACAAGGTTTTTCACTTCTTTCTAGGCATCTAGTTATTTATTACTGTAGTTGGATTCATAGACATTATTATAATCTGAATTAAGTGCATCAGCTGAAACTGTTTCTGAAATAATTCAGTTCAGCTTACAGTGACAAATTCTGATATACATTCAGCCTCTGTATTAAAATGTTACTGTACTAAAACCGCAGCACGTTGTACAGACATGAACTGAGTTTATTCCCTTTCTTATTCCCAGAAAAAACAAATGCACTCAGAGCAGCAGCAGCAGCAGCAGCAGCAGGAGAACAGTACTAGGTGAACGAGGCTTAAGAATGATTAGATTAGCATTACAAATGCGGCTATTGTTCCAGATGGAATTTGCAATGATCTGAATAAGTTGTAAACAAAGCTATTGTAAGTGAAGCTAAAGAAGTGAATCAATTAACTTCTTAAATGTACAGGAGTGAGATCATATGACGTTCATATTTAATAACACAAAAATCAGTTTATATACGCTGATTAGCCATAACATTAGAACCTCTGACAGGAGAAATGAATAACATTGACTATGCAGTTATTTCTTAATGACACCTGTCAGGGGCTGGGCTACATTAGGCAGCAAGTGAACAGGCAGTTCTTAAAGCTGGTGTGCTGGAAGCAAGAAATATGGGTGAGCCTATGGATCTAAGCCAGAGTATTTCCAGAACAGCAGGTCATATGGAGGGTTCTAGGTATGCGGTAGTTAGTACCTACCAAAAGTGGACCATGGAAGACAAATTGGGAATCGTCATCCAAGGCTCATTGATGTACATGGGGAGAAAAGGCAAGCCTGTCTGTTTCGGTCCCAAAGAGGAACTAATGTACAAAATGATTATGTTGACTTTGATGGAAAGGTGTTAGCACACGAAGCAGTTTGGGGACCTACACGATATTAGTCAGGTGGTGTTAATGTTATGGCTGATCTGTGTATACTGATATATGATGGGTGCTGCACATCATAATGTGGAAAAATGCTTCTGATTGGTTAGCATTCAAAGTTGAGCTCAGAAATGGAAGATAAAGACATGCGACCTATTTAGATAATGCTAGGGCTGAATCATAGAATTTTGAGTATTAAATCACGATTAATTTCATTTTTGTTAATAGCTCAAATCTGCCCCCAAAGTATGACTTTAATTTTAAAAAAAAATAGCTTAAGAAAGAGTAGTAGATATTTTTCCCTACTAAAGGCAGCAATAGTGTGACCCCAGGGGCATATTCCAGTGGGAAAGTGACATCAGTGCATATATTATAATTCAGTAAAATCATATTAACACAGGGTTCGCATTAAAAGTACACGATCATGTGAAAATCATGTGATTTCCACAGCGTAAAAACACAATTTGCAGTGTTCAGTATAGACGTCCATTGAGAGCAACAATGGCACCTATACCTATGCTTACAATGCTAACTTGGCTGTGTATTGATTTGTCTACAAATCATCCCTGAATGTAGAAAAAGCTGATGTTGCTATTAATAAAATACAAATACTGTAGAATAGAGAACAAAGAGTGCAGAAGAAGAATAAGTAGGACATAAAAATTGTGCTGAGCCAGGCCTCTTGTGACTGCACCGCCCCGCTTCCTCAGTTATCCACTACAGTTCATAAGCAGAGAGTGAATGTCTGCTAAATGTGTTGTTTCCAACCACACTGATACTTCTGTCCTCCATTTTCTCCTATCTCCCAAGTAAGCCTGTGGTCAGCCTCAGACCTGCCCTGAGAAAAGCACTGAGTCAGAATACACAGGCTACAAGCAAAGCAAAGACATTTTTAGTTTTTAGCAGCCCACTTTCAGCATGATGATATGGTGAAATAGTTTATTCAAGTCTTTTTGCAGGATTTTCACAATCCAGAAAACTAAACTAAAGTATGTGTTAAAAACAGTTCAGCAGCAAATGTCATATACAATGACCTTCATAATGTTTGGGACAAAGACACATTTTTCTTTGATTTACCCCTCTGTTATTCAGTGAAACATTTCAAATAAATAAAAATTTTAACAAATCAGATGTGATTTAAGAGCACATTTCAGACTTAAATTTAAAGTTATTTGGGTACATTTAAATTACAACACTTTTTATATCCGCCTCATTTCAGGGCACCATAATTTTTGAGACAAAGTAACAGTAGGTATAATAACGTTGTCATGTTTAGAACTTCAGTGCACATGCCTCGCATGTAATGACTGCAATTCTAGGACATCACCAGGTGTCAGTATCTTCTCTGGTGATGCTCTGCCAAGCCTCTACTGCAGCCTCCTTCAGCTCCTGCTTGTTCCAGGGACTTGTTCTGCTAATTTTCTTCTTCAGCATACAGAAGCCATACTCAATTGGATTTACATCAGGTGATGTTCCATTTTCCAGGTTTTAACTTTCAGAAACTCCCATGTTGATCTACCTTGTTGCAGGACGAAGTGCCATCCAAAGAGTTTGGAGGCGTTTATTGGAACTTATATAAAACGTTATATATATTACAGTAAATGTGTGCATTCTTTCTTCCTAATGACATTACCGACAGTTGATTTTGGTTTGAGAAATGTCACAGATGGTTTCTATTCTTTTTTTCAGCCTCATAATAGCTTCCTCAACTTTCATTTGCATAAGAAATTCTCCACATGTTGAACAATGGCAACTACAGACTCCAAGTGGTATCTTATCTAATAAAGCAATGGAACGCACCTGAGTAATCACAGACACCTGTGAAGCCAATTGTCTCAAACATTACATTGCCCTGAAATGAGGGGGGCTGCTATAGAAAGTGTTGCAATTTCTACATGGTGAAACTAAAATGTGTGGACATAGACTAGAATGTGCACTTCACACCTGAACTGTTTAATTTAAAATGTTACACTGAGGAGCAGAGGGGTAACAAAGAAAAATGTGCCTTTGCCCCAAACTATATGGGGAGCACATTATACAAACTAAAATCATAATATAAATATTTATAATGTATATTTTTAAATACAGCTCATAAAATTCTTTGAAGAATGTAGTTTTAAGTAAAATATCAGTCAAATTTCTGTTAATGTACTAAGTAAATAGAAGTATATATCCACCACAAATGTGAAAATACATAAAATAGTAAAAAAAAAAAAACACACACACAAAATATAATAATAATAATAAGTGACAATTCAGCAAAAACACTTAATATAATTTACAATGTGAGGAAATATGTTCTCTGAAGGGTGTGTACTTCTACGAAATTTGGATTCCAAGCATAAAGCTGCATGGCTGTAAAGCATGCTAACGCCACAAGTTAAAGCCTTTATGACACACAGCCTGCAGATGTTTCTGCAGTGATAAGGTGATGGAGATGATGCCATATTATTTTCAAGAAAGTAGTAGTTTACATTTAGAAATGTGAGTGTTTTTATGAGTGTAAAAACTCTCTCTTAAGCCTCACATAAAATACCGTTTCATTCTCTTAAAGTTTACACTTTACCTGTCCACAAAGAAGACTTCTTACTTAAACACTTTCTTCTCAATCTAAAATAGAGACAAACACATGTCAGACAAATAAACCCTGCAGTGATGCTTTTCATACTAGGACAGCTTTGCAGTTTAAAGCAATGCTTCAGGAAAAATCTAATTTCCCCAGTTTTTCCCTCTACTGCAGATGTTGTCGACTATTCAGGGCAAGTTTTGTGTCTGAAGTTTGCTTCCAAAGTTTAGCACTGCAGCTACAAGTCTAATTTACTGACACTTGTCTGACACTTGCCTTACACTGCGCTGCTCAGTTATCTCAAATAGAAATCTATACACATGGATAAATGTACAGGATCAATTTGTGCCTTAAGATGGGCTACTACTATTTTTTAGCTGTGTCCTTATTCAGTATGACAATAGCATATCATAGTTTCAGAAACCACACAAACAGGTCTATTTGAGATTACTGTACAACCTGATGAAGGCAAGTGTGTGATGATTTAGTAGTTCACACAATGCTCATTTGTGGGACAATCTTTTTTTTTGCCAAACTAAAAACACCAACAACATTTTTATGCAACACATGAATGTGGCTTAGTTTCAAGAGTGTTTAATATTTTGTGAACTCACGTCGGCGAATCCTGATTGGCCAAAAGATCATGGTGAAGAGGCAGAAACCGGCCAAAAGAGCCACGCCCCCAGTTACTGTTACCATGACAACATGGTAGAACCACATACATTCAGGGCAGCAAACCAGTGTGCTGTTAATACAGGTAATACACAACACTGTGTGAGAGAGGCAGCACAACATTATACTCAACATCAGCATGATCTGGACAATGAACTACATGCACACACATACACAACAATCTGTCCAGAATCTGAGACATCCATTAACACAAAGTGTGTCTCGTACTACAGCAGCCATTTAACAATTTAACAATCATTCCAAGAATGAATTCAGTCTGAACGCCCCTGTCTTTGTCCCTGTCTGCCACTTTAAGTTTACATTCTACATATTTGCTGACAATGGAGATTGGTCTGAAAACATGTGTTGTGCATTGTTTACTGGCAAGGGTACAGGCCCTGGATCAGCATGACTGCAAGGCCATTGGCCACTTTGTCTGTAAAGCTCATTGCTCCATACACAAATGCCCCACTTTGCTGTAAAGACAGAAGGAAAAAAAGAGTTGTCATTCATAATAACAACATACAAGAACATGATAAATTCACTGTTGGGCTATCAGCACATTCAGATAACTTGGTCACATCTTGGTGCACCAGCATATCATTTTGTTTCTTTAAGAAATAACCAAAAAATAAAATAAAACTATCTGCCAAGGCAATTAATTAAGTGAGGAGCCATCCCACCCCACCCAAAAAAGCCAATTTTGCTTTCTTTGGAGTTTATTAAATCATTAAGATCACTAGGACCAGCAAGCGAAAATCGCTTGGAAATTCCACCCACACATGAAAACATTCACACATTCCACTGGTGGAATGAACTGCCCATCACAACTGCAGAGTCTCTCTCTACATTCAAGAAACATCTCAAGACTCAACTGGTCCATGCCCACTTTAGCATCTAAGCCCATCTGACATATACAATTAATCTTAACCTAAATACAGCCCATTTTGTCAAATGTGCTCTATTATTTCTAAGCCCACAATGTCCAGCTTGACATTCAATCAGTCTTGACATTCCATCAGTCTAATTAGCTGAAATATGCTGGAAACCATTGTAAATGAATTTGCACAAAAATAGGACACTTAAATTTGAATTAGAATGTTCCCAGATAGTAAAGTTTCACATATAGTCCATGTTATATCACTTGCTATCTGCATTTAATGTATTGGACTTCTTTGTGGCGCTTAATGATGAGAAGGAATGTACAGGATGAATTGTGAAAGTCTTTCAGTGCTTGTACTTGGGATTTTCTCCCATTCTTTCTTGCAAAAGGCTCCTAGTTCTGTAATATCTTTTGGTCGTCTTGCATGCACAGCTCTTTTAAGATCTACTCACAAATTTTCAATGATGTTTAAATCAGGAAACTGTGATGACCATTCCAAAACCTTCAGCTTGTATCTCTTGAGATCGTCCATGGTGGATTTTGAGGTTTGTTTAGAATCATTGTCCTGTTGTAGAAGCTCATCCTCTTTTCAGCTTCAGCTTTTTTACAGATGGTGTGATGTTTGTACCAGAATTTGCTGGTATTTAGTGGAATCCATTCTTCCCTCCACCTGTGCAATGCTTCCTGTGCCACTGGCTGCAACACAACCACAAAGCATGATAGATCCACTCCCATGTTTAATGGTTGGCAAGGTGTTGTTTTCATGAAATGCTGCTTTTTTTTTCTCCAAACATGTCTTTACTGATTGCAGCCAAAGAATCTATTTTAACTTCATCAGTCCACAGCACTTGTTTCCAAAACACATCAGGCTTCTGTAGATGTTCTGTTGCATACTTTTGAGGTTGGATTTTATGATGTGGATGCAGGGTTAGGTTTTCTTTTGCTGACTCTTCCAGGAAGGACAGTGGAATGGTCACCACCACTCGTGAGTCTGCTAAATCTTCCTGCAGATTTTTTACAGTCAAATGTGGATTTTGATTTGTCTTTCTGATCAGCATATGAGCAGTTCTCTCTGAAAGTTTTCTTGGTCTTCCAGATCTCATCTTGACCTCCACAGTTTCCCTGAACTGCCATCTCTTAACTACATTTCTCACTGTGGAAACTGCAAGCTGACAACCCTTTGCTATCTTCTTGTAGCTTTCTGCATTGTGGGGATCAATAACTTTAAATTTCTTACACAGCTACTTATAGGAACCTGTGGTTGTTGAGTGTCCACAAGTGTGTGCACAAGGTTTGAAGAGTCAAGAGTATTTGTAAAGCTTTAAAATTGGCACCAGTTGACATTTACTAATGCCAACTGTTGTCATGCATCACAACTAACAAGGTGATTAAAGTCTGAAACCTTGTAAAAATAATCTGAGACTTTGGAACTCTTAGGGTGCCCAATCTTTTGCACAGTGCCATAATAATGTTTTTATTTTCTGTTTTTGTTCAATTTATGGCATAAAAAGTAACTATGCATCAATGTTTGCTAAAAAATATTGTGTATATTTTTCCATGTCCTAGAGAGAGTTAACATCTTTTCAATTACAAAATCACAAATATCCGTTATTTATCGAGGTGCTTAAACATTTCCATAAGACTGTATTGCTAAAATGTGTGACAATGTGTTTTTATCCCTCTATTCCATTATTATGACCAATGATCACTGAGTAAGCGAATTATAAAGATTTGCTTTATGCAAGGCCAAGACCCACAAAAATCTAAAGCCAGTTTAGACCCTACCGTCTGATCTCCAATCAGATTGGCAGTCATGGACAGTGACATGACCAGAATGATAGCAGAACCAGACCCAAGCAGTACAGCTGCTCCATACACCCGACTGCCCATTTGCGGGTCCAGCAACACCCAGATAGCAAAGCCCACAATAGGTATTAGACCTAAAAAATATGTCATCTGAGAACAGAGAGACAAAATATGTCGTAGCATTACTGGGATATATACATAGACACCCTGATTACAAAATTTATACAAGAATAGTAGTTAATGGCACATATGTCTTGTTTGACTAGTTTATTGATTTATGCTTCTATGAAACTATTTCTATAATAACGGATATGATGATAACAATTAAAAAGAGGGTAGAAAACTCACAGTGGTGCCAATATGTTTACTAGCAGGTTTCATGGCCAGCGAAGACACAAAACCACTCACATAGATCACAAGGGGAATAGTGGCAATGTATTTCTGCAGATATACAACAGCTTCTATTCAATACAACATATAGAAATTATTCTTGATTTTTTTACATTGTTCTGAAGTACATATAACCTCAGTATTTAAGCGTGCCACAAAAATCAAACTTTCATTGACTGTTTCATGTATTGGCTAGATACATGTTCCTTACCTTAGGTAGCAATAAAGAATTGATCAGAAACATGGAGATATAGGTCTGAGAGAGGTTGACGATCAGTCGGGTGCACATGTAAAGAATGGCAACCTTAAAAACCAAAATATAACATTAGTCATTTTCAAACATTTCACAACTGAATTAAGCAAACAAAAGAATAGGCAACCAACTGCATAACAAGTAAATGTTCCAAGTGAAAATATCGATATATCAAATTGCCTGTGTCAGCTCGTGTGTTTTGGTTTGTGTGTCACAAGCCCTTGCCAGTGTGTTGTATTTTCTAATGTATTTTAGTCAATGTTGATCATATACATATAGTGTTAGCCAGTAGTTCATCCTGTAATGCTAACCAGTTATGTTATGTTAGACCCGTGATGTATAGTTCTTGTGTTTATCCTGTTTTATTATACCTGCTTAACCTGAAGGATTTCCTCATGCACACTTCCTACCAACAACTCTTACACTTTCCACTAATTAACTGTTTACTCTCCAGTTTAATATTCATATTATGCTACAAATTTTGTACAATTGTTTTAATCATAGGGGAAAAAATTCTAAATTGTCTGCTTTCTGATTTTTAATTCATTTCTAATGTTCTGCTTTTCAACAACAATCAATAACAGTCACTAACCCCACATAGGTTTGGGTTTTAGGCTGTTTGAGATCAGGTTTTGGGCTGCTTTTTATCCATTCTTGACTGAGAATACTTGCTCTCTTTTTTAGATTAACCACTAGTGTTCCATTGTCTACAATAAAAGTATATCTGCAATGCGTCATTTCACATCCCACCATTAACTTTATTTTCGTTGCATTGATTTAATTATGTGGAATTTTTAATTTTTTTAGAGTTTTGACAGCTTCTGTCAGACAGAAAAGAAAAAAAGATTTAGATATGGACATCCTCCTGTTGTAGAACACAGCTGCAAACTCTATCACAAAAATATCTAAAGTAAAAAATGAAAATAGCTGATAGTAAGAGTGCCAGATCTGAGTTTCAGAATGGCGCCACCTGATAGAAAGAGGGTTCAGTAAACCAGTGTTTCCACAGCAGCAGGGGCCTGGAGCTTGAGCTGAGGTCAGGCAGTAGTGGGTGATGCTCCCCTGTCTCGTCTCTGTATTGTTGTACTGTTTCTTTTGTTCCCACATGGAAGATGACTGAGAAAATAGTACCAATACCCAGCACGATCAGTGCCAGGTCCTGAAAACATTTAGAAAGAATCTCATTCATCTGCCTATGATTATGACTATTGTATTTAAAATGCTGGTGGTAAAAAGTGCTCAACTTATTATTCACATCAAAAATGCATCAAGGATGTAAATCACAGAGATTCATTTACTAATGTTCATTTCCTAAAATAATGTCCACTATTACAAATATCCTTCAGATTCATTCACAGTTAATCAAAGGTTGATTTGTATTAGGTGTGCTCCTGCTAGATTAGGTGTTGGAGACTAGAAACCCCTGCTACTGGAAATAGAGAAAATCCTTTTTGTAAAACTCTTCTTATTTATTTTCTAATGTCAAATTTTCAAATGTTCTAATGTTTTGTTCCCTTATGAATAAATATACAGTATATGATATATGATTCCTTAAAACACATGCTTCTAAACATAATCTGTCAAAAAGTGTTTTACACAAGTTTCTAAGTACATATTTTCACTGTTGAAACAAAACCTTGTATCTCCTTTTTTCATTTTTCTTCTTTTAAACACAAATTGAAAACATCAGCTGACATTTACACTCTGCTCAAACTGCATGACAAAACAGCTGATCCAAATGGTCAAAAAATTAAATTGTGTATTTTTTTCTTCACCTGTAAGCGACCTTTTTAAAAATACAAGGTGCTATTCTGACTAAGTAAACTATGATGATCACTCACAAAGGTTCTTTTTTAGCACAAAAACAAAGTCCAAACAGGTGGAGAACGAAATCTCTAAAATGCTTTTAGAATATTCATGACAGACACTAGATCTGATGCTATGTAGACACAACTATGAAATATAATTGATTTAAAGGTAAGAGCACAGACACAACCCCTGCTCAGTGCCAAATTCACAATAAAATCAGAAGAGAATTGCAAGAGTTAAGGAAATTCCCAGTCATACCAATCCAAGCAGATTTAGTGGCCCTTAATCCAATTTTGGCTTTGTGACTAAAATCTTGAGTACTATAAGTTCATCAAGGCTAGATAAAGCAACGCTCCTGCAAATCACACTAATGATATTAGGCAACAGGCACATGCTGAAATCTGTTTTATGTCAGTATTAACTTCCACATTGCCACCATCATATCCAAAATTATTATTACACCATTTAAAACACAAACTGCTCTTCAAATTGTGTACTATTTTAATAATAGTAACTGGACCAATGAACATTAGGAAACTTATCCCTAAAATCATTAACTTTAACATAAATAACATTAAACCAGTTTTTTTTATTTTCTTTTAATAACTCTATTTATATAATTTGGCCTTAAAGTACAAATCATTGTTTTGAATGTTAAAGGGCTCATATTTTGTATGCTAATGTTTGTGTGGTTTTATGTACAACAAACAGTTGTATTTAATTTTTTAAAAACTTATTTATTAAAGTTTTTTACCCTTAATATAAACAGGCTTTTTCGTTATGATGTCTTAAACGTGTATGTAAATGAGCTTTGTATTGTGCCTTAATGTGAATGGGTGGGGCTAAGCTGTAGTCTGAATAGGCGAATATGACTAATGGCTTGGTGTTCGAGCGCTCAGGAAAACTGATTAAATACAACCTGTTTTTGCTGCTTAGATATTAAAATAATATTAATCTAACTGATGTCTTCTAATTTCTTTTCATTATTAGCAATATTTGGATGTGTGGTTGATCTATTCTTGAAACTATTCTCTAGTGTTGCTCTTACCCTGAATACAGGTATGTCCATCTGACTGAGGTGGTCAGCTACAGATGGGTCAGCTGAGTGCTGAAAGTGGAACAGTAACCAGGCCACTCCATACACTGTAATGTTTGCCACTACTGTGAAAGCGTATCTGTAAAAGGAAAGAATATAATTCACTAATTCAAAAAATTATGTAAAAAGGACAAAGAAAAAGATACAAATAACCAAAAAAGGAAGAAAGAGCAAAAACTGTATTATTATTATTATTATTAAATAATTATTATAAATCACGTCCATTTAATTTCAACTGTATCTTCTCACATCAGCTTCTTAAGCAAATAATCTGGCTGAAATTTGAACTAAGGCACAACCAAGTATTATGCAAGGCCATATACAAGTGGTCCAACATTGAGGTCCACTTAGCCAAAAGGGACTTTGCAACTTGTGCACTTGCAAGTAAAACGTGAAGCATTTATTCACTCATTGGCCAAAAAACAACACCCTCACCCTCATGAGGATTTGGCTCAGCTCCACCTCTGTTTGGGTTTTATTTGCTGCAGCTTTAATACGCAAACATATTGTAACTGTATCTAGTAACACAAACTAATCTCTACAGTCGGGTTCAACACGTGAAAAGATGCTTAGAACTCTGTGCTGAATCCTATTTCCTCATATTCTGACACCAGTTTTTTAACAGTACTTTCCTGAGCAATTCATCTAACCAGAATGACATTCTCTCTTTTGCTCTTCCTTCTCATTTCCGTTTCAATCACTTCTCAAGAAGCAGTTTGTGGAAGAACATAAATGTAACGATCAAAGCATCATATGATTCTAAGCCAGAGTTCACAGTCATACTTCCTCTTATCCTTCACTCTATGAAACATTGATGCTGCATAAATTGACTGCTAACACCCATTTCCTACTGGTGTAAAAATGATTATGCACTGATTTGAACGTGGTCATATAGTCAGCTATAATTATGTTAAATAAAGTATTAAGTAAAGAGCTCATTTTTGGCCAAAATAAAATATATTGTATATATTCTATACTGTAAAGCTTGACGAGCTGTTGACTACACTTTGCAAAATAGTTCCTGCAATCACGTAGGTTTATTTTTCAAAATTTGTGATTACAAGCCTTAGTTATTACATTGGTATGTTTGAAAATACCTGTAGGCAGTGAGCTCAACCTTGGCATGCTCACAGGTGACCAGTTCAGGGATGAGCGACAGGTGGGAGATTTGAGTGGCAGCCCAGCCGAACTGGAAGGCGATGATAAAAGGCATGAAGTAGATAAGACCCACCCACTGCGGAGTACCCACGCCACAACCCGCACATGGGTTGAAGATAAAGGGGAAAGACAGTAGTACGCTGACAGTCCCTGAAAAACAGAACAGCCAACAACTTGAACCACAAAGGCTTCCACTTCCCTTGAGAAACATTGTACATTTTGTTTGTGATCTTCCAGTTTTCCTGAGGCAAATCATTATGAATATACAAAAATCTGTCAACTGTATGGGATCAAAATGTAATAGACATAGATTAATATCATGCAACATCAAAGTAAGTCTATGTGGGATTGCTAAACAATTCAACACAGTTTCCGGTGAGTGTGAGATACCTTGGCTTGCCTATAAGACTTCATTATTTCACAGCTAAGGGGAAAGGGTTTGGAAGGGCAATATCACAATATTTATTATTTATATTATATTATATATATTATATGTATATTATATTTATATTATATTTTATATATTTATATATATATATATATTACATTTTTATATTTATTGTTTATTGATTGATTGATTTACAGTATGTAGGGGTTGAAAATACAGTAAAAATATTTAATGATACTTTATTTTTCAGACATGCGAAATATCACAATATTTTTTCATTGTTTGTTGAGATTGAACAAACTAAAAAGTCATACATAAAAAAAATCTAAATATAATGAGTATATATAAATGAATAATCTATATAAATGATTTTAATTCAGTGTTTCTTACACAGTAATACAATAAATTCACTGAAGTTACACTAATGATGCTCTTTGAAATGAAAAATTAAGTTTCACAGTGTTAAAGTGCTGATAATATCACGACACATTAAGAAAATCATACTGTGACCACAGTTTATCATGATAATAATAAATATCACCATATTACCCAGCTTTAATAATGTGATATTTTTACAATATGTCTCAATATGCTTTTCTTCAAGCAAGATTTACATTTACAAATGTGGCAAATGCTCTTACAGCTCAACTATGTAGGAAAGTGGAGTCTTGTCTGACTGAACCATCAATTAAATAATTTTTAGTGAAGAACTGACATGGGAATTCTGAGCCAGTACTGTCCATGTACACATATGCAAATTAGCATTGTGGTTGTACCTTTAATTTTACTCAGGTTCACAAAACCAGGATCAGCCCAAAGTTAGATTTTATGATCATTTACCACTTCAACTTGAATCAAATCAAATGTATTCTTTAGCATGATGCTGGTAAGTTCCAATATTAGGTTGAAACATTTTACATTATCAACAGCAAATCAAACACCAACTCAACAAGATGCAACTGCTTGTTTAACACACTATGTTCAGTGCTCCACCTATCTTCTTTGTCTGGAGCGAAAAATGAAAGAGGCCTACATTTTAATTTATGGAAAATGCCGCATTCTGTTAATTGGTGAGAAAAAATGAGATGGAATTGAACTAAAAATATGAACCACTTCTGTTACATAACATTCATCTCTTATCCACTTTGAATGATTTTCTTTGGCATACGTGTATATCACGAGTGCCCAATCCTGATCCTGGATATCTACCAATGCAACAGGCCTGATTACGCTAAGCAAGGTGTGCAGGGGCATCTGAATATTAGAGGAGCATTAAATTAGAGGGGCGAACAGTTCTGCAAGCTGGGTTGGAATGATTGATAGCATCAAGCTGGTGTTGTGGCCTTACAGAAAGTAATCAGAGTAATTAACTTCCTCATACACTGTCAGGCCACAAGAAAGCAGAGCCTGAAGAATCCTGCTGTGACTGTAGGTGCACCAGATATGGTTCAAGCTAGGAGAACTAGCTGATTGCAGAACAGCCTTGGGCTTGATCACATTTAGTATATCACAAAGGCATATGGCACTTAAGCAAACAAAACTGAAACACCTTGTGCAGGCAAATGCTGAGGGAGAAACAGAAGTGAAACCAAAATAATACTGAGGGTTGCTAAAAGTGGATATGCTGCATTTCTATTTCAGTTGTTTAACGGAGAAGTTCCACTGTAGAGACCAGTTTTCCAGCTCCCATCCTGTAGTCCATCATCTGGCCCACTCTGTTAGAGTGAGGATTTTAGCAATGACCCCAAAAAGAGGAAAGAGAAGAAGAGGATCTAACAAACCTGCTGGACAGTCCATGAAGTTCCACCCCAGTTTTGAAGGGAACTCACCACAAACATAATGCAAATAAGGTGTGTTTACACCAGATGGACTGAGACAGATGCATAAAAAAGAAACTACGCAACATTTATTGAGACACATCACAGGTCAAAGAAAGTTTTACGCATCTTTAGGGGGCAGCAAGTAATGTTCAATGTTTATCTGATCTCAAACTGCAACTGTTAGTTCCAATACTCATTCCAATACCATTCATTGTCAGCTTAAAGTTCATGGTTGTCACAGGCTTCCTAGCAAGGGAACATTAATCTGTACAGTACCAAGTCAAGGGGACCGGATTTGCAGTATAATAATAAGGCTTATTATTATATTATTATATTATATTACTATTTATGAGATTATATCACACGTCCAGTGGCTATGACTCACTTCTACTGGACTGTTCAATCCCTGGGATGACTGAAATCCTTTACACCAGTGGTCACCCACCCTGGTCCTGGTGATCTAACTTCCTGTAGAGTCTAGTTCCAACTTCTTCAGAGATCTGTGTTTGGCTGGATTAGGGGCATTAGGGATGAGGCCGTCTCTAAGAGACAACTACAATCTGCGAAGTAGTCCGTTAAAGATGACTACTTTTTTAAATCAATGGTATATTTCTTTTAAATCTTACTGCTTATAAAAATCAAAACCACTTGCTTCCAGAAAGAACTTCACATCATTTCAAGAAAAGCTTTTTGGCATTAAGCATTGGGATACTGCTGTGACAGGTTGATTTTAAGGGGGCCCACTGAAAAAAAGCTTAAAATACTTAAAATATTAAAACACCAAGAACAACATTACAAGATGCACTATTTATATAGTGCTTTATACAACTAATCCAACAATAATCCATATTTTTTGCCTCTAGTGTTGTGGATATTACAGTATAACTGTAATTGTTTGTAAAAAGCTGGTAGAAGTTAAAGTAGCATTAATATTAGTTTGTTTTAATGTAAATTACTTGTTCTCACGCTCGAAGAGACCTTACCGATCAGGTGCCACGTTTTCCGTTTACCGTAAGACCCGCATCCTGTCGTCCGGTCAGACTCGTAGCCCACCAGTGGTGTGGCGACACCGTCCGCGATCTGCCCGACCAGGAGCAGCAGCCCGGCGCTGGTGTCGCGAAAGCTCAGCACCGAGTGGTAGTACACCAGCAGATAGGTGAACCACATGGAGGCGCACAGGTCGTTGAGAAAGTGGCCGACCGCGTAGGCGAGGCATCTAGGCAGCGGCAGCGAAGCGTCCGGCATGACGAACGGAGGAACTGCAAGGACAGAAGTCTTAACTCTGTCAGCCGCAGAACATTCTGAAAAATAGAGAAATTCACTTTTCAGAAAAGCGCCGCGTGACGTCACTTCATGTTTATAGCACCTGGCCAATCAGGGCGAGAGAAGAGCGCTTGGAGGTGGGGAAGATGGTTGCCATGACATTACGCATGCTCGTGCAGAAGGGAATCATATATAATGTGTCCCCACTTTGTAGCACTACCTGCTTTTCTTCTGGTGAAGGTTCACACTAATATAGATGCTGGAACATTGCTGTGAGGATTTGATGGCAATTCAGCCATAAAAAAGTTCCTCAGGTGAGGTAGTGGTGGTGGATAATGACCACGAGTTACGGATGGCAATCACCACTTCAGCTTAGCTCAAGAGGTGTGTGATGGTGCTCTCTCATCACACTCACACTTTCTTATGTAAAGTTTCCACTTTTCATAAATGAGTTAAGAGACGTTTTTTATCAGCAGCTCAGAATGAAAAAAGTTCATATTTTCAGCAAACATTGAAGCATTGTTTCTTTTTATACCATAAATTGAACAAAAAAAATGGGCATCCTACATAATCAGTACTTAGTAACACCACCTCTGGAAGATTTCACAGCTTTCAAACACTTTCTAGAGCTAAAAGTCTTTTAATTCTTTTACATGATTTTCTCTCTCTAAAGGTTCTAGTTCTGTAATATTCTTTGCTCGTCTTGCATGCACAGCTCTTTTAAGATCTACCCACAAATTTTCAATGATGTTTAAATCAGGGGACTGTGATGGCCATTCCAAAACCTTCAGCTTGCGTCTCCGGAGGTCGTCTATTGTGGATTTCGAGGTTTGTTTAGGATCATTGTCCTGTTGTAGAAGCTCATCCAGTTTTCGGCTTCAGCTTTTTTACAGATGGTGTGATGTTTACTTCCAGAATTTGCTGGTATTTAGTGGAATCAATTCTTCCCTCCACCTGTGCAATGTTTCCAGTGCCACTGGCTGCAACACAACCCCAAAGCATGATAGATCCACAACTTTCCAATGATAAAATCGGCAAAATCTGTTATTTATCAAGGGGTGCCCAAACCTTTAAATAAGACTGTATATATAAATATGGGAAGTTCAGCTACATTAAACTCAGTTATAAAACACAGCTAAGTCTTTTTCTACACTTACCAGATTCCCAGTAAGCCATAAAGACCTGGACATCATTGTCCAAGACCCATTAACCTGATGTCTGATGGTCCATGGTTTTGTTTTGTTTTTTTAAAAGACTTTTTATATTTTTAGAAATGTCAGCAGCTTTAATTTAGTCTCTACACTGACATTATCAGGTGACTGGAAACATGAAAAATTTGCATGACCAACTATGTAATGTGTATGACAACTGCAGTATTGTGTCCAGTCCAGTTTCACTTCCTCTTTACAAGTGTTTCCCTCGTACCGCACAATGTTTTTCCCTGGTCGGTGAAAGACACTGACTCTATTCATCAGTATCTTTCCCTGACTGAGGACTTAGGTGTGTCTGAAAGGGAAAAGTACTGATGAGTGCAGAGCAGTCGGGTTTCAGAATGAGGGAAAGAAAATACTCTGAACTGATATGCAGTCTTCAGGCCAGTTTACTACAAAACCCTACTTCAGGGTACAGTTAGAGACTCTTCTGTTCAGGCAGAACCTGTGTTAGCCATTCTCCAGACACTGACCACAGAGCCACTCTTTGGTCTTTTTGTGTTTATTTTGGGTGGAGGACACTGACATGTAAAAACCAGGCAAAACACATAGGCCTGATGAATTTGTAGCTGCGCCATTCTCACCACCATGCCCCTACTTTTTCAGAAACACTGCTTTGCTGAGAACAGTACACCAGCGAGATCATTCTGTATCAGTCGTAACCCTGTGGTCAGAAACTGGACAAATATATAGCTGTTACATGTTCCTGGGGATGCGTTTGCAACTCCTCTGCTCCGCCTCCTATTTTGCTCTCTGTCTTCCTATAGGTAGATCCAAACATCAGTCTTAATTAGTCGTTCGTCTACCCTGCCCAATCATAGGACCAGATCAGGCGGAAGCAAGGCTGGACTTAGAGTTCAAAAATCCATGCGGTGGAATCTGCACGCTAGCCACTGGCTTGATTTGTTTGGTGTCAGTCACTGTTCGTTTGTCTGTAAGTTTGTTGTCATGTTACTTTGTCACTGGTGTATCCTGGTTGGTTGTATCCACAATTGTGTCGATTGGAGTTTCTTCCCCGGTGGGAGACTACTTCCACTAACACACACACACACTAATGTTTTACACATCACACCCTAGACCAGAGCCTTGTAGTGGAGTCGTAACAATTGCAAAGCCTGATAAACTTTGCAGCAGCTTGCAAACTCCACACACAAAAAACCCCCAAAGTGGATTACGTGGTTTGAATAATGGCTGGATGGATGGAACTTTACTTACTTTTTTATGTATAATGTTGAATTGTAATTTCAGTGATTGTGCCTAAATCCTTTCTGGAAGAGGTCACACCGGCAACTGATTTAAAATAGTTTATTAGACAGAGAGAAAATTATAGTTTACAGTTAAAGTTTATGTAAAGGCATTAATTCTCCTGTGTGTGAGATCCCGAGAGAAAGAAGGAGAGAGAGAGAGAGAGAGAGAGAGAGAGTGTTTAAAGAGAGTTTAAAATCTGAGCCACCTGAAGACTTTGGGTGTGTGTATTTTAGTGTGGTTTTCCCTATGTGACCTCGAGGAGGGAACACTCTGTTTCTGATAAGCAACGCTATGCTGTGCTGGAGACTTTTGTGTCAGAAGAGCCTCAGAGCGGTTTCAGAGAGCCTTTGTGACCCCAGATTTTAACCAGTCATGTGACCCCAGAAAGAAATCTGAGCCACCTGAAGACTTCGGGTGTGTGTGTGTTATAAAGAAGTGTGGTCCATGGGTGTCATGTGATATGACGCATACTGACGCATGTTGTATTTAAGCGATGCATGGTTGAGATTTAATGAGATGAGAGTTATGTTGTGTGTGCATTTTAAGATTGTGTTCTCTATGTGACCTCAAAGAGGGAACACTCTGTTTCTGATGTGCTGTGCTGGAGACTTTGTGTCAAAGAGCCTCAGAGCTGGTTAAGAGGGCCTTTGTGGCTCCAGATTTTAACCTGTCATGTGACCCCGGAAACAACAATACAAACAAAGATATATTTCATCCTCTTTATTACAGTACCCATATACAAAGGTGATATGATGAAGAACAAATCCACAAGGAAAAGTAGCTTTCCAATATTGGAAATATATGTATATTTTTGTACATCATGTATATGTAATATAATTCACACACACACACACACACCCCACACACACACATCTAAGTATCTAAGACAGTCTAAAGCACATTTGTGCAATATTCATGCTCTAATCAGCACCTTGATATTCACACCTGTGAGGTGGGATGGATTATCTCTGCAAAGGAGAAGTGCTCACTAACACA
>JBBIGC010146550.1:4494-19165 GCA_037576955.1 Lepidarchus adonis | reverse complement strand
GCTTTTGACTTATTAAAGTCTTTTCTTTTTGTTTCAAAACTCCTGCATTTGTGTCCTTCCAACCTACAATCGTGACAATTATTTGCACCCCTAACAATTCCTGTAAAAAAACATTTAATTGAAGCATTTTTGTCAACTTTTAAAAGTTGATCAGAGTACATTATAATTAGTTTAATTAATTAATGACTTCCTGTTTCCTGGAGTATAAATATGATGTGACAACAGTCCTACTTCTCTTAGACCCTCTTCAACATGGGAGATACAAGAGAACATGTTGTTCATGTTAGGCAGATGTGTATCAACCTTCATAAATCAGGTCATGGACATGAGGAAGTAACTACTTGCCTTAACCTGCCCGTATCTACAGTACAGTCAGAGGAAAAATAAGGAAGTTTACGTGGAACAGTGACAAACAATACTGGACGACGACCAAAGTTTATCTTGCCACCATATGAGAGAAGTAAAAAATTCTGCAAAGCTCACTGTTAGAGAATAATACCAAAGAGTGGTATCTCGGGGTCACGATTTTTCCATGACAACCATAAGATGCAAGTACAAATTATTTTCTAACTTGTATTTTCTAATGGTTAGAGAAGTGGGTTTGTGACCGAAGGGTTGCAGGTTCGACTCTCGGAACCGGACAGCAGGCTGAAGTGAGCAAGGCACCTAACCCCCAACCGCTCACCATGTACGTCGCTCTGGATAAGAGCGTCTGCCAAATGCTGAAAATGTAAATGTAAAAGGGGATTTGCACAAATGTTTAACAGCAGGGATAACAATAATTGATTTCACATGATTTTATGTTCTTAATGTCGGATTTTTACCCAATGAATACATTCACCTTTACAGTACATATATGTAGTATTAAATGTTGGATTTTTCTCTTTTTTGTTTTGTGAGTCTATATTTTTGGAGGAAAATGAGTTTATTAAAATAAGCCACATCTTAAACGGGGTGCCAATAACTGTGGTGGGTGCTAAATAAAATGTTTCTGTGCGTGTGTGTGTAAAAAAAGGATAAAACAACTGAATAACTAACATACAATTTAAGAATCCATTCATAACAATGGATTAATAATTAAAATTATTTTTTCTACTCTATTTCTACTGTTTGTTTCTGTATTTATCTCTTCTCCCACAGTAACATAACCTCATTACTTCCCCTCAATAGTAGTGCAGCCCAAACATAAGCAATTTTAGACATACTGGGTTCATCCAGAGCTATTTTAGAAATCTGCTTTCTGCACAGCTTTCAAAAACGACTGTCTACGTTTGACCACAGCAGCAGTGATCACTTTCACATCTGTCATTTCAGCACAGTTCAATACAGATGCCCAGCTGAGCACCCCCCTGTTGTAGTGTGCTTCTACAAAGCTGTAAACACAAAGAAGCTAAATTTAAAAATGACAACGAAAAGAAATATCAATCTAGCAGACCAAGCAAAGCTACACACAGTTCAAAAAATTGCTTTTTCATCTATCTGCCAATGGCTGTCACTAAAACCAATGTAATTACCCAATGACTGACCTTTTAATGTAACTTTAATGATAAATTAAGATATCTGTGTTCTGGTAGTGCTGCAGATCATACACAACCTACTTCAATTTTATCATCCTCAGGCACAAGTTCTCTCTCAGACTGGTGCTCCATGAAATTAGGGTCATTTTCCATTATTATTCCAGTATATTGTATTGGCTTTGCTGTCATAAAAAAGACAACCTCTCACCACCCCTCAAGTCTGAAATGCCATTTGTTATTAAATTGTCTTTTTTCCTGTACTTCAACTATGCTCTTTTTTCATTTTTGGTTGCTTTAATCATCATGTCTCTAATGTCAAACTATAGTGATGTAGAGTGAAGTAGACCGATAGATACTGACCTCATTTATTTTAATTACCAGTGTAGAATTTAATTTCTTTTTATTTGATGTGTGTTTGAAGGTGTCTAATTTTGGACGTCAGATACAAAGAGTTTGTCCAAGGTTTTGTCCAAGGACCAGCAGCAGCCTAACACATGGAACCTCATGGAAGGCCTCTATTTACAATATGCAGAGCCCATGTAATTTATCCATTTATCTATTTATCCATCATCTAATTAATATATCTGTCTATACTTTTTGTCCACATAGACAAACAAATACTTAAATGAAGACAAAATTTTCACAAAAATTGCATATGAAGCTAGAAGAGCGTATGTTTAATGGTAAGTTATTAGCCTGTTCTGGTGGATTATGCCTAGTCTAGTGCTAAATTGTAACAGCGATCGTGACTTAACACTGAAAAGCCTTTTAAAGCCTAGGATTACACTTAATCTGAGTCTGGAAACAGGCCACCAGGGTTTCCAGAGGTGCACTGTGGTGCTTGGTCTTTACATCACCACCTGTTGAGATGAATAGAACAGTGCTTATGTGCCTTCCGCCAGCTGTGATGTGATTTCACTTTTGATGTGACTTTATGCCCTTATGACTACACATCTGTATTTAATTTCAATTCATAAGACTGATAAATGAATCCAATTGGAACAAATATGAGTTGTGGCTGAAATTTTAAGTGTTATAAAGTGTTTATCCCCTTCCTGATTTATTATGTTTTGTCACAATGTTTCAGATCATCAAACAAAGTTAAATATTAGTCAGACAACACAAGTAAACACAAAATGCATTTTTAAGTAAAGGATTTTATTATTAAGTGAGAAAAAAAATACAAACCTACATAGCCCTGTGTAATTGCCCCTAAACCTAAAAACTGCTTGGGCCTCCCTTAGCAACAACAACTGCAATCAAGCATTTGTGAAAACTTGCAATGACTCGTTTACAGCGCTGTAAAAAGATTTTGGCCCAAACTCATCTTTGCAGAATTGCTGTAGTTCAGCCACATTGGAGGGTTTTCGAGCATGAACCACCTTTTTAAGATCAGGCCACAGAATCTCAATAGGATTCAGGTCAGGACTTTGACTAGACCACTCCAAAGTTTTCATTTTGTTTTTCTTCAGCCAATCAGAGGTGGACATGCTGGTGGGTTTTGGGTCATTGTCCTGCTGCAGAACCAAAGTTCTTTTCAGCTTGAGGTCATGAACAGATGGCTGGACATTCTCCTTCAGGAGTTTTTGGTAGACAGCAGAATTCATGGTTCCATTTATCACAGCAAGTCTTCCAAGTTCTGAAGCAGCGAAACAGCTCCAGACCATCACACTACTACCACCATATTTTACTGTTGGTGTGATGTTCTTTTTCTGAAAAGTGTTGTTACTTCTACGCCAGATGTATTGGGACACACACCTTTCAAAAAGTTAAACTTTTGTCCACAGAGTATTTTCCAAAAAGTCTTGGGGATCATTAAGATGTTTTCTGGCAAAATTGCGATGAGCATTAATGTTCTTTTTGCTCAGCACTGGCTTTCGTTTTGGCACTCTGTCATGCAGGCCATTTTTACCCAGTCTCCTATATTATGGTGAAGTCATTAACACTGACCTTAACTGAGGTGAAGTGAGGCCTGAAGTTCTTTGGATGTAGTTGTGGGGTCATTTTAGACCTCTTGGATGAGTTACCGCTGCACTCTTGGGGAAATTTTGGTCGGCCGGACACTCCTGCAAAGCTTCACCACTGTTCCATGTTTTTGTCATTTGTGGATAATGGCTCTCAGTGTGGTTCTCTGGAGTTCCAAAGCTTTAGATATGGTTTTATAAACCTTTTCCAGACTGATAGATCTCAGTTACTTTCTTTCTCATTTGTTCCTGAATTTCTTTGGATCTCTACATGATGTCTAGCTTTTGAGGATATTTTGGTCTACTTCACTTTGTCAGACAGGTTTTATTTAAGTGATTTCCTGATTGAGAACAGGTGTGGCAGTAATCAGGCCTGGGTGTGGCTAGAGATATTGAAATTTTTATATTAACATGGCACTGTATATCAGTGGTAAATGGTATATCACACCACTGAATATTAGTGCATAAATGGGCAGTGGTGGTCTATTGGTTCGGACTTTGCATTTTTTTCAGTATCAGTTTTGATGTGTCTTGGTTCTGTTAAAGATTTCATTCATGAATGCCACATGTGTGCAGATTAGAATGATGATTAGAGTGATCAGGTGTATCATATTCCTTAGGCAGATCGATCAAATCAAATGTACAGTATTGACATCTCTTCTATAGACAGAGCTGGCAGAGGAAGAAAGAAACACTGAGGCACTGGCAATGTGGCAGGTTGTTGCTGTCCAATAACTCCAACCTAAACTTGCCTGTGACCTGCCAACAGAGATGAAAAGCTGACAGCAACTGTCAGAGAAGCTGTGAATAGGATTGGTATAGCTGGGAGGACCAGCATAAAGGTTAGCTGAAAAGATGCCTTTCAAACCTTTGTTTCAAACCCTCCATATCACTGAAAACAACCTCCTTTTGCAATAGAAGTGTCCACTTCCATAAAGTCTATACAGGTAAATTAAGTAGCAAAAACATCGAATCTTTTTGTTTTCACTACTCATGGAAATTCCACACTGAAGTGATAAGTATTGTTGTTACTGCAGATTATCAGGACGTAATAAATGCTATTTCTTAGACTTAGACTTGGCTTTGTTATCATTCAGAATTGTTCACCGACAGTCTACAACTAAATTAAATTTTGTTTACAGTGGCTCCAACATTGCAAGTAATTTGGCAGTATACCAACAATAATATAAAAAACAGATAGCAGATAAAAAAATAAGGTTTTAAAATATAAATGCCATTTCCACAGTGGGCGTGGCAGCCTAGTGGTTGGGAACTTGCTCTTATGATCAGAGGGTTGTAGGTTCAAGTTCCGGGCCAGGTTCCACTGAAGTACAGTCCTGCTACACTGCTGGGTCGGTGCAGTGTGGTAGCTGCCTGCTGCTCCATGCGTAGATGGGTTAATGATCACATTTAAATTTGGTGCACTTTGTTTAAGTGAGTGTTGTTGTGAACACAGCTCATCACACAAAGACCTTCCAAAGATCCAGGCATTCGACACGCTACAGTTTGTTCCAAATTTCTGTGTTTCTTGAATGAGACATTAGAGGGCAGCCAATCAGAATATAGGTCATTCACAGTTGTTGGAATTCATGCTAAAAAGTTAAACGTTAGAAGTGGAAAAATAAAACAATATGACAAAAAACAATAAAAAGTAGTTATGTAAACTTCACTGGCGGCTGGTATTAGTGTTAGTGCCAGCCTGAAGCAGTTGTTAGTCAAGTGTCTCGCTCCTACTGAGTACAAGGAGGAGAAGTAGTGCTATCAGCATGCCACCAGCACTCGGCTCATAAACCTTGGCAATCCAAGCTGGATTTAACCCAGCGGCTCTTCAGTGTAGAGCCTTTGAACCTGGTACAACTTCTGTTATGAAATCCTTAAAGGCTTCACTGCATTCAGTAGCTCCAACTACTCCTCAAAAACAACAGTCATATAGCCACAGAAATGCCCATTTCTAATAAAAAACTAACAAATAAATAAAAACATATATATATATATCTTATTTTAGATCTACATTGCTACTAATTGCAGAATCCAGAATACCAGAACATAACCTATTCATGCCCATCTGTTTACACACACTCCAACAAGAAGTACTAAATTATGCATTTCCACTCACCAAACACAGAAAACAGAAAGCAGAAGTGGGACAAATGCTGCTCCAGAAAAGATACACATCTTATTAAGTCATAGGACATAGAAATAGGGCAACTCTGCCATAGCTCACAATACTCTCCAGGAGCATGCAGACACATAAATGCACATAGAGCTCATACAGTATCTCCTACACATATATGTACATGAACAACATACCATCCAAATCACCACACCCTGGAAAAAATGGCCAGCTGTCCTGAAAATGAGCTACTGAATAATAAGATTATTGATCAAAGTCGTCTGGATAGCTAGATGCAAATGCAGGAGTTGGAGGAAAGTAATGTGCCTGGAATATGGCGGTGTATCTATTGCACTGAGTGGATTAAATTGTATAAAATGTGTTATTGCATGACTCTGTTATGACTGTTATACCACTCTGCTTACAATTATATTGGTTGGCATAGATTTCTGACGAGTCTCAGCCCTGCTTTTAGCTTGGAGAACCAGCAACCTCGCCAGCCTGAAAGAGTAGACACCATTAAAGTAATGGCTTGATAACACAGGGTGGCTTATAATTAATGGAGCCTTGATGTCACCAATTACCATGACTCCATCTGTGTAAAGTGAACTCACTTTCATTAGTAATATTATTTTTTTGGATTTTGCCTGAACTTTACCTTTAATGCACTCCAGGTTGCATGCTCAACTCCAGCCTTGGGCAAGTACAGCTCTGTAATTGTAGCCTGGGTCTTAAGCACCTTTCATCCCAAACACACCCCCTCACATAAACAACAGCAGACATAATGTCTACAGAAATACCCAAGGAGATATCTAGTGCACTTACCGCCTGTAGCCACGGTGATCTCCCTCAGAAAATGCCCATAAAAGGGGAAGTCAAAAGACAGGTTGACCCGCTGTAGAGGCAAAACAATGCAGAAAAAATATATCAGGGTCAACATATTAAGATTGCTATCATTTTACTGATATATACAGTGGATGAAGGGTGTCCTGGTCCTGGAGTCCCAAGGTCCAGCATAGTTTGGTAGTTCCCCTCCTCAAACACACTCACTATAACTGGTGCATAAAAGGTGAGTTGAACCAGGTGTGTTAGAGCAGGGAGATCACCCAACCCTGCCAGACCCAAACCCTCCGGGACTGGAGTTGCCCATCCCTGAGCTAAAGAGGCCTAGACAGAGACAAAGAGAGAAACTGACAAAGCAACTCATTGTAAATTGTGGATAACCTGCAACCTGTGGATAAGTCTGTGGTGAAACAATGCAAACTTCTGTCCACTGTGGTTTATCTTGTTGACTATGAATAATGTGCTTTTCATACTTGTCATTCACCATGCGTGAATCATTTCTCCAATGTGGCAGGGTGCAGTGTGCCACTGTCATTTGTGAATACTGTTGCGATGAAGGGGTGTGCAGTGATGTATAGGTAGGTGATGTGCTTCTAAGTAATCTCCTGAATGTCAGGATCCAAGGTTGCCCAGCAGAACATTGCTCAGAGCATCCAACAGTTTGCCTTCAGTTCTTCCCATAGTGAGTCCTGGTACCATCTCTTCCCCAAGTATACAAGACTTTTTCACAGACCAAGCCTTCCTCTGTTGCTCCATGGTCCAATTGTGATTCTCAGAAGCCCTTTCTAGGTGCTGGACATGGGTAAGTAGGAGCACTCTGATGAGAGTAATGGCTATGAAATCTCAATATGACAAGCTCTAGTGTTGAGGCTGTTCAGTGTACAAGTCACTGACACAGAGCTGTTTTATACATTCTCAACACATGTGTATCTCAGTCCGAAGGGTGTGTCTGCTAATGTGGAACATACTGCTACTGAATTCTATTGCAGCTATATAATCTAAGCAAACTCAATAGACCCTGTCGTAACTCTCTGTTTTGTATAGGTCAGTGGAGCCCACACTTTTTTGGCTTGTGAGCTACTTTTAAAATGACCAAAATGCTAACAAACAAACAAACAAACAAACAAACAAACAAACAAACAAACAAACAAACAAACAAACAAACAAACAAACAAATAAATAAAATAACATATATTTATATATACATATATATTTTATATTTAATTGTTTACCTTGCATAGCTGCATGAACATGTTTGGCTCAATACAGTGATGTACATTTTTGACCATCAACAGCCAGAGCTGCAAAGTCCGAACATAATCCCCTCGCTTTCCGGTGGGTAGTCAGTGTTGTACTTTTTAATGAACAGTCTGATTTTGTTTTTTTTACTTGCTCCAGCTCCACCACTCGTTTTTACTCCCTTTCTTTAGAAGTAAATAAACTGTTAGTTGCTAACTAGATGACTTTTTGCTGGAGTTTAGTAGAGCATGTGTGGTGACGCTTGTTACAAAAGATGAAGCTGGATTGGTTGTACTGTATGTCAATCAACTGCCAAACACCACAATGGGGATGGATGATTGGCTCCATCTGTACTGCAGTGTTTTCTGTGGCTCGTGGTTCACTTGTGTTTACTGCGTGGTCTAACGTGCGCAGTAGTTTATTTTAGGGCACCTCGGTATAGGTAATATATTGTATTGGTCCTGGGGTTTCCCATTGGCTGTTGAGAAAGGTGCATCATGGGAATTGGAGATGTGTGTGTGTTTATGCCTATTTGTTCATGTTCTGTGTGTTCTAGGTGGAAGGGAATCCCTTAGCCAAATTATTGGTAATGTGTTGTGTTTGTGTGAGCGAGCTGGTGGTGGATGAGTCTGGAGATTGGTGACTCTGTGGGCCTGGCCATCCACAGCCATGCCTCGCTCACGGGTTAATGCTTGTGCGCAGGTTGGCCTTTTTAAAGGCTGGTATTGGAATAAATCTGGCCAGCAGCATTCTGACTGGTTCAAAGGCATAACCCTGTGTGCGAGTGTTATTAGTAGTTCTTCCCTTCCCAGAAGAACTGCTACATTATTATTATGACATTGCATAAAAACATGTTTCCTCTAACAACATGATTGCAGAGGACCATTAAAGCTCATTAAAGGCCAGTGCTGTACATTTGTGAGTACATGTACTTTGCTTAAACAAAAACAGTACGCTGTAAAAATACAACTTCCTACCATACATTAAACACAACAGGAAACAGTAAATACTGAATTCAAGAGTCTTGTCTAAGAGTTTGTAAAGGTCCTTTCTTACCAAAAAGATACATGTAAATCTATTTAACGCATACAAATGGTCCTTGAGTTAAAATGATTTGACTTACGATGGCGGTAGTGATATGGCAAATTTGTAAAAATATTTCTTAAAGATTTGTGCTGCAGGCAAATGTGTATGTGATACAATACATTGGGACCCTTACAGGATGTATGCATCTGTGTGAAAGATTCACACATGCGCTTTGTGAGAAAGATCAACAAAGTTCAGCTGCCTTTAGACAAGTGCACTTACCAAACCAATATATGCAAATAATTTTGTAATGGTATGATTTTCATGGCGTGATGGACGAGCGTGATTGTTTAAAAGCACATGATCTGGAAGGTGGAAGCTGGCTAGACTGAGTTGTGTGTTTGCCTATATGCAGAGGTACAGAATGCAGGTGGCTCTCAGATAGCTGAGGTTAGAGGACATGTGAGCTGATATGTGTGTGGGGCTCTCAAATGACAAAACTGTATAACCATTGGTGCTATGATTGGGTGCTTGATCCACAGTCACAGCTTTGCCAAAAGTCCAAAAGAACGTAATTGGTCTTCGTCTCATTTTCTGGATCTCCCATTATCCATAAGCCCAACCTTCAGTGTGACATTTGTCCCATAAAATATACACGTGTCTGTGAAAAGTTCTTTTACTTTTACTCCAATGAAGATGACATAAATCCAGGACAGCTGACACAACAATGACTTACACTTTTAAAACAAAGAAAACAACACCAGTAATCTCAAAAAACAGAATCATAAATCATCTTGAGCTAACGTATGCTGGAGGCATAAATAGCGGGCATGAAAAATGTTTATGACCCATTTGAGTCTCACTTTTGATGACTAAGAGTGGAAGCAGAGAGTCTACAGACCTTGAGTCAAGGCAACTGTTAAGATTTAGTTGTACTTGCTCATAGGAGCCTTTTAGCAGGTTTAGAGTACTGTATGTGAACCTAGCTCGGTATTACAAGGTTGCGTGTAGGTATTTGTGCTTACCGCTGCTTGTCTGTGTGTGTTGGACAGGATTCCATGGATCTTCACTTTCTCCTTGTCCATCTGATCAATGTTTACCCATAATTCTTTGCTCATGGGGTCGCTGGGGCCGTAGGTTTTGGACGTATAGTAGTTGTGGTCTGTGTCCTCCTGCATACAGAGACAGAAACATACTTAAACACCCAACCAGTAACAAAACTGTTGCTAGTACACAGCTTTAACATGAGCTCATGGCCACGGTCTGATGTTATATCTCACTGCACTCATGTTCTGCTGGCAGAAATAAGGCTGAACATCACAGTGCTATTCTCAAGTACTGTGTGGGTTTCTGCACTGTAGTGGTCATCACATTCACCCTACATGCTCTAAAATAAGCTAAACCTGTCCTTCAGAGGGCAGTGGTGGCCTAGGGGTTAGAACCCTGCCCATGTGAAAACGATTGGTGCATTCCTATGTCACTATTCATCAGACTGGGGTTCAAGTTCCTTACTTGGTTTTTTTTTCCATTGCTTTTCCCTGCAATGGAAAAACAATTGACAATTGAAAAAGTAATCGCTGGATAAAAATAACAACAACAACAACAACAACAACAATAATAAGTCAATTAACCAAAACAATATTGCAATTAGTAACCTAATCGTTTAAAAAATAATCTTTGGGGACGGCCCTAATGCCAGTATATTGCTGTAAGGATCCAGTCTGGGATTTGCACCAGCCAGCCAATCACCAGACTGGATCCATATCCACCAGGCAACCACATCCTGACAAATGACCATCCCTACTTCCCTCATACGAAGAGAAGGTTTGGCTTAAATAATGATTAAGAGTAACTGCTCTTAAACAGTATTGTGTCTTCAAATCATTTGGGAAAGCAGGGTCCAGTGTTGTCTTTAGACCTATGATGATGATGCATGAACATGCCAGCAAACCGAGACATGTTCTGTCCCGTCCATCTGTGTTTGCTGTTTGTTTCTGGGCATTTGTGAGGCTGGCCATATGTTCAGCAGGGGCTTCCTGTGAAGTGAAATCACTTCAACAGTGATCAGGAGCAGCTGTGTGAGCGCTCAAAGCTTGGTCTCAGTGTTTGGAAAATATCAGAGCACGGTGGGGGCCAGCTGGATCATCTTAACACTGCTTCCCCTCAACTGAGAGGGCAAGAGAGAGAGTACCAAGCCAGAAAAAAGACAAAAAAAAGAAACAAAACAAGAGGAACTTCAATAGAATAGATCAGGAAATCATCAAAAGTATGCAATCTCCCTTTTACCCCAGATACAGTCAGCCATGAGATGTTTGTTGTCAGAAAGTAACTTTACCTTCAGAGCCAGCAGTTTGAGTTTCTGATTTTGGTGCAGTTGACAGAATGGGCAAAACCCTACGTAAGAGCCTGAATTACTTGCTAGTTACTTTACTATATTGTGTGATTCAGACCCCAATCATGTCTTTGCTGACTTACTTCTCCTGGGGTAATCATGCACATTTGTTATATTAGGGAATTCTTATCTAGATGTGCGGTCGTGGTGGGCCAGGTAGCTCCCATCCTCAAACACATTCACTAAACCTTGCAATTAACTAATGAGTTGAACCAGGTATGTTTGAGCTGGTAAATCACTAAAATATGTTGGACACTGGCCTTCCAGGACCTTGGTTTAAGTGTTGGCATTGAGAGATTACAGTTCAAACCTCTAAGAGTGTTAAGCTGTTGGCTCAACGGTAGCAAATTGGAATGTGATGGTGCTGTGTATATTTGCTGTGTAATTTTGGGAGACCTAGTTAACAGTTATGGACCTACAATGGGAATTTAAGACATAAATTCTAATTTTGACAGTTTGCTAAATGTTTGTTTTATTCTGTATATTTTTTAATCACACAAATTGTCAATTGTGTTTGAATAAATTATTGAAGGTATCGAGTGTTAAATTAAATAATATTTTCTATATTGTATAAAATGTTTGCTACATTGTAGTACTAAAAAAGTACTGCATTTTCTAAAGTTGAATCAGGGCTGGCTATGATGAAAGCCATCTGTATATAATGACTGAGAGGAATGTGTTGGACTTCTTTGCAGCACTCACATCACTGTTGTTCTGTGCAAATATAAAGCTTGATTGTTCCTGTAACTTGGACGTCACTTCAGACAAAAGCAACATTCAAATAAGCAAATGTAACTGTAAAATAAACGCTATAAGACTTTATGTTAAAATGATTGGAAGTACAATTCTTGTTAAGGCAGTGTTGCCATGTACTGTAGAAGTTCTCAGGTAAATCTACAAACATGGTACTTGTCTACCGCTGTAATGTTCAGTAAAGTACAATGTTGTCAGTGCTGAATTAAGGCTAAACAAAAATAGAGAAAATGTTTTTTCAACTCAAAAATAGAACAGACATTAGTTTAACAGCTATTCATCTATAAGGGAGTGTTGCTGAACCAGTGATGTCTCAATATTCAAAGCCATTAAAAAATCAGAGCAAATTCAATATCAGAGGTCAATGCTGGAAAATCCCTTTTCATGAACAGTGATCCAGTGCTGATTCAGCTGCTAATTGGTGTACATGCAGTAATCACTCATTATGTGTTAGCTGTTAGCTCTGTACTACCAGTAAAGTGAAAGAAGTGAACATAACACCAAGCATGCCTTTACCAAACCTTAAATGTCTTAAATGAAAGATTATTCTTTATATGGGGTGCACTACATAATTGTATGTCTTCTTTGTCCTACAATTCTTTTATTAAAAGTGTGTGTGTGGCTTTGTATTTGTGTCTTCTAATTATTATAGGAACCTCTTATGGGCAGTGATGGCCTAGTGGTGGTTAAGAACTTGCACTTGTGAACAAACAGAAGATTACCCAGGCACCACTTCAGTTGTAGGCACCTACCCCTATGTGTGAATGGGTTAAGCGTGGAAGTCAGAAGAAATGTTGTTGATCCTCATAAAGAAAATGAGCTGTTTTCTCCACAAATTCCATTTTATTTTGGAAAAACTAGAAGAGCAGACTGAAAGGTTACTGCAGCACATTCTAACAAATATAGTACTGCCAAATATGTGTGTGTGAGTGTATGTGTTTATGTGAAGTATATGTTTTTATTGGAGTCTGAATTGCAGTCACTTCATCACACAACAGTAAAATCTTACATAAAAAGCGTTTTAACTCAATCTAACAACGCCAGAGACCAAATAATAGAAAAGCACCCTCCAGTGTCTACATAGATAGCACTCAACTCAAACACAAGACGTATCTACTGGAGAAAGTGTTCAAACGCCTCAGGGAAAAGCGGGAAAAAACCTAATGAAACTCCAGTCAGTGATAGAGCTCTGTGCAGTGGCAAACAGCTCTAGATTCACTAGCTCCATTTGTATATGAGAGATTGTCTATGGCAGTGGCATCAATATTGCATTAGGGGTTTTGCTGAATGCTTTTTATCTGTCTGCTTTTTCTGGGTTTCTCCTACCTCCTGTCTCTTTCTGGGGAGCAAAACACACTGACAGAATCAGCCCAGATGTTGCAATAAGGAAAGGAGCTGTGTTTTAAAGTGAAGAACGTGTCACGATGCATTTTCATACAGCTGATAATGCTCACACACTGTCCATCGGATGTTTAAGAAAAGCTTTCTATCTACTAAAATTTACTTTTCAGTGTTGTAAGCTGAAATTGCCTCCAAAAATTGCCGTCTTTACCCACCCACAGACCAGCCCACTGGGTCAGGACTATTTGCGGCCTTTGTGATGCTAACGGCTTGGGGAGAGCAACTGGAATGTGGAAGAGCAACTCAGAAACGCTCCCCCCCCATAAGAGTTCGTCAGGAGATGCGCTCTGGACTGAAGAGAGAGTTTAGCGTCCGTATACATGTGTATTCATTAATAATAATAGCCAGCATGTCCAGCTCTTCATTGACACTGCCTTAACAGCAGTTTGGAAAGGTGTGGTGTTGATTCAAATGCCTCAGAAAATGCTTCTATGCTCCCAAATGCTCCCAGAACTTATCGATTTTGGGTCATAGGGAAACTGGAGCTGATACCAGCTGATTATGGGCTAGGGCAAGGTTCACCCTGCACAGTAGGCCAGAGCTGGTGTATGTTGCTTGTACTGTCCATGATTAAGCTACTTACATCATATCATCATATTGTCATATCTGTTCTTTTATTTAAACTACTTTACTTACTAGTTTGTAAACCTCAATTTTACACTCATAAATTTCTCACATACAGCACATCAGATGCTTGGGAAAAGTCTATTTTCTATTATAATAGACTTTTCAGAGTCAAAGGTATAATGTTAAAGGCCCCTGTCCTACACATTTCTTGCATGGCGTTTGTACCTCTGAGGACCAGATTTTTTTATTCACTGTCCTCGAGCCTTATATGTGAATGACCTCTGATCTGACTGGCTCTCCTATTTTGTGCCTCATTCAGAAAGCAGTCAGGGCTAACATACTTGTATAGTGGCGAATGTGCAGAGCTACACTGTAGGTTTAAAGGGGTGGGTGATATGTGAGATGCAAATGTGTTCACATAGACACCCATTTCAAAACTAATTTCCTGTAGACCAGTGTTCGGCAACCTGCAGCTCGAGAGCAGCATGCAGCTCTTCAGCCTTCTTTTTGTGGCTGTGTTTGGCCTTGACAAAAGAAAAAAAATTATTGTGTTTATTAATAATTTTTAAATATATATATAATTTTTGTTTGTTTTGTTATACAGTGATCTTAGTGTTTGAGGTGATACTTTAACATTGACTTAATAAAAAGATTTTATAATTTGTCAATTTAAATATGAGTCACGTCCATGTCTGTGGCCCTCGCCTTTACCTACTACTACGGAAAGACAGCGAAAGAGAGCGATTTCAGAACTACTACAGAAAAAGGCGAACAAGAGGGATTTCAGAACTACTACAGAAAAAGGCGAACAAGAGGGATTTCAGAACTACTACAGAAAAAGGCGAACAAGAGGGAT
>JBBIGC010146514.1:0-19171 GCA_037576955.1 Lepidarchus adonis | reverse complement strand
CACACACACACACACACACACACACACACACACACACACACACACACACACACACACACACACACACACAGAAAGATGCAAACTCACTGCTTAGCATAGAGTTGTGTAACTATTGTGAATTTAGGACCAAAGAAGACAGCGTAAATGATGATTGTCATCTGATTTTAATAAATATATCATCACTCAGGGATACACATCAGTGCACAATAATTTTAGGTATATAATTTCAAACTTAGTGACTCTGATTTTGCTGAAACTAAAAGCTAAATCATTTTTGACACAATGTGAAAACTTTTATTGGAGGTTATTGGAGTTACTTTGACTAAGTGCATTTACATGAGATTAAATAAATACATTTGAATGAGATAAAACATTTGTATATATGATGTATAAATGGGCCCAGTAATGAATATGTGGCTGTCCCAGTCTAATGCTGTCTAGTTCTATTTACAGGCATTGTGCACATTTTACAGAGAAGCAATATTTATCAATACTAACACATATAGCAATATCCAGGTCATTGGCAGCTGAGACAGTTATACTGAAAATGCTATTTAACTCTGTCTCTCTGTAGCCAGGAAATCTCTGCCTGTGTTGGAGGTCTCCTGATAACTTGGAGGTCTCCAAATGTTTTTTGTTATTTGTATGATTTACAAAGCCAGAAGTAAACCAGATCTTGTCTCTGTAGGTGACTGTGTTAGTCACTGTTTCCCAAAAGTAATTTTGTTCTTCATTAAATGTTATTTACTCTTGAGGAAGTTGCACATAGTAATTGCAGCTGTACGTAAAAGCAGGGTGTCCTTCCCCTTCCCTCTTTCACCCCTCATTACAGAGAGCTAACTCTGACCAAGAGTCAAAAAGACCTATAATACAGGCATCATGTGCCTTTTAGTGAAGATCTGTACATCAGTGCGTTTGCTTAACCACTTCCAACTCTCTCGTCATGGCTGATTGTTGTTACCATATAATACCGTGGGTGCACTTTCTGCTTAATTCAATTAAATAATATGTACAGCTAATAGCATTTAAGAAATCCATGCAATTGCTGTGCACGTAGAGGAGAACTGTGGAACCAAGCTTTTTTCTAACTACCATAAAAGACATCTGCTACTTTTCTGAAAACAATAATTTGTTGTTAATGGTTACAGTGTTTATTCACCTGTTTATTGTAGTATTTTGTGGTGTTTTACAGTCAAAATGATGAATGGCTTCAATATTTTTTTTAGGTTTTTGCCCATTAATGTATCTTCTTGCTCATAATACTGTAGAACAAAAGCTTCAGAGCACATTCCACTGTCCTTATACTGTCCCCCTGACATGCGCTGAATGTAAATTAGCTCTGCATAAACCTGCCATCATTGTGCAATACTATTTATTGTAATGTATTAAAATGATTATTTTGAGTGCAAGTGTTATTATACATTAACATAAAATACATAGCAGTTCTTAGAATAGGCCTGAAGACCACACAGATTCACAAGTATAGGTCTCTGCAAACCAAACACACATGAAACTTTAATAACTGTGTGTTTGGTGGGGTGGGGGTGGAGGAAGAGTGTGGGGCACATGCTCTTAAAATGACAGTAATACAGGAAAAATCTGTAGATTGGGGATATTTAGCTGGTCCTCACAAGAGAACTTGCTGCTTTGACCACAAATTCAAGCAGAGGAATTGGAAACTAATGTTAGTGCGTGTGTGTGTGTGTGTGTGTATCAGGATTCCTCTTCGCTGTGCTCTCAGAAAGGAGGTGTGATGAAACAAGGTTGGCTCCAGAAAGCCAATATCAACAGCAGCCTTTCTGTTTCAATGAAGGTATCGAAATCTTTTAAGCTCTAACACCATTTTATTATTTTAAGCTGCAGATGTGTTTGTCAGTTATTTAAATATGACATGTCATTCAGTAAACACAAGAAACTGTTCATTTTCGCATTTTGTTTTAAACCCTAAGAAAAGAAAAGCAGCAGTTTCTGTCACTTAATCAACTCTTAACTGTAAGTTATTTGATATCGCAATGCTGCCGCTGCATTCCAAGATTTATGCCACATATATTTTGGACCTAGAAAACATTTCCATTTGAAATCTGTCCCTGTTGTACTGTTAAGGTTATAAAAAATAATTATGGTATATCAATATTGCATTTTTCAGCTAATATTCAAAGATGTGTAAATGCAAAAAACATGTTTTGGATGTGAACTTGATTTGCAAGCTCGCATGAAAAGCATTTGTAAACCCATCATTAAAAAAGCATTTTTTCTTCATTCATATATCAAGCTTATTTCCTAAAGCATGTCTTGTTTAATCTTAGGTGTTCAAGCGGAGATACTTCTACTTGTCTCAGCTCCCTGACGGCTCATATATTCTCAACTCCTACAAAGATGAGAAGAACTGTAAAGAAACCAAAGGTTCCATCTACTTGGACTCCTGTATAGATGTGGTTCAGGTGTGTCCTATCTGTGCAGTTAACCAGGGAAAATCTTCTCAGATCATTTGGCTGCAAGTTCAATTGTGTTGTGGCTAAGGTGATGTTTTTATTTTTTTGGATGACATGTAAAGTTTGCTGTAAATCAATGGTGAGAAATGTTGCAAGTTCAGACAAAAAACTGTTTAAAATGTTTAACCAGAAAAGTTAAAGACTTATTGTCATTATGGTGCCTCCCTATTATCATTTAAGAGACATTTCACAAAAAAAGGAAAAAATAGTGGGTTACTGGATTATAATTTATAGTGGATTATATAGTTTAGTATTTATAGTTTATTATCTTGTACCATTTGTCAAAAATCATTATTTATTGAATATTCATATTCAAGATTGTTCTTAATGACACCAGTTGCACAATGTTTGGCATGTTTATTATTTATTATAATTTTTTGTGCCTTCACAGAACTGATGTCATGGTATGGGACATTTATTTTTAAATATTATTGGTGGCCAATGTCAGCTTATTGATTCACCAGAGTGTTCTAAATATATCACATAATCACAGCAATATAATCACAGTAGTAGTCCTGAATAATTCAACTACTCAAGTTATTCTTGGTATTTGATTCCATGTTTAGTATTTGAAAGCTTGTGTTTATGTATTTAGTCTTAATTACTAATCAGATTTACAACAGCATAACTACACTATTACTAATCTCTCCTGAGGGCGATTCTAAAGCTGCTTCTGTTGCCTCTTATGTGGTGGTCTCCTTAACTTATACTCCTAACTCCCACCATGTGGCCCACAGGCCGCTGGACATTTAATATATTGCTGACTAAGTTTTAATACATTTTTGTCACTTAATTATTATATTTTGAAGCTCAATAATGGAAATACTGTACTTAAAATGATCATTTATTGGATTTTGTAATTGTAGTGTCCTAAGATGCGTCGGAACGGCTTTGAGCTGAAGATGCAGGAGCGCTACAGTCACTATCTGGCAGCAGACAGTGAGGCCGAGATGGAGGACTGGGTGAATACGCTGAAACTTGCGCTACTGAATAGCTCAGAGGATAGGAGGAACGGAACAGACTCCTCAGACTGTGTGTTAGGTGTGTTTAACCTGCTCTCTACCAATACAGTATATCATTCTCTGACACACATCAACACATTCCTTACATCATAAATATGAATATAAATGCTGGAATATAGATTATTAAGTTCACTTAGACTTCATACGCAGGTGAGCTAACCCATAATTCCCATCCTAAAACGACACATTTATTGTGGTACTATAGACTCTTTCATTTAATTGTTTGGACACATTAGTAGTTCTGGAATTGTGCTTTGTATTCATCAGACAGAGTCATGGGAGAGTCAACTTTACCTTTGTTAAATTATTATTTGGTACATCATAAAGGAGACCTCAACCAAATGCTGCTAATTTGGTTCCCTGTTACTCCCTTCCTGAGCAAAGAGTTCCGGGTCCAAATATATCTATGTACAGTGTTCCTTAGGAATGCTGAGAAGATAATATCAGACATTCTCATTCTCTGTAGTTGTGCTTGTTGTTACTGTGGAACTACTGCAGCAGTTCCCTTTCCTTGTTTGGCACTTCACTTTCACTGAGGAAGTTGTTTGAATGTGTTGAATTCAAAGTTTCCTTTGCATCAGGAATAGCACTTTCAGAGCCACTGCAGTCTAAGCTCTTTATTGTTGTGCACGTGCGTGAGTGTGTGTGATTGTGTGTGTGTGTGTGTGTGTGTGAGTGTGTGTGTGTGTGTGTGTGTTTTTCCATTGTGAGCTTCTTTCATTAGAGCAGAGCTCATCTGACTCTCTTGGCCCTTAGAGAAAATCTTTTCTCCTGTGCTGGCAGAATGATGCAGGTCTGTGGAGGCATTCTGCTGCTCTGTGGGAGTGTTGTTGGCCAAGCACAGAGCAAGCTGAGGGAAATGAAAACATTCTTCACTTTGTGCTTTTAAAGACCCAAAAAATAAGCTGACGAGTGATTAAAAACACACAAATTAAAAATGAAACAAAACGCAGTGTGGTACTAACCTAATACATATGCTTTAATAAACAGTAAACATACTAGAAAATATGCATGATTCATGATCATTAGATGACCATTTAGAAACTCACACAGATATCTCAGTGGTCTGCAGATGTGGCCATTTATTCTCTGTTCCGTTCCTGTTGCTTGTTTATGTTTCCTGCATGCAGTCAGCATTGGTTTCAAATTCTGTCCGGCAAAGATCCATGATGGTTGCACTTTTCACATGCAAATAAATATTAAGTTTTGACATCACTGAAACCCTTTGAAACATTTAGTTTTGTTCTACATCTGACACTCCTATATGATGCATACTGTTAATACTATGTAGAGTGAGTTTAATTTCCAGGTTACAATTCTGCATTAGACCTTTTTAATGGAAGTTTATTGTATTTCTTTCTTTCTTTTTATACGTTATAAGAGGATCCAGTGCAAAAAGACATATGCAGATTATTTCCCAATGTAGGTTAAGGTATAAACTAGAACACAAAGCCAATGAGTAACTTCTCTGAGGTTAGAGGGGAGCTTGACCAAAACAGATCAGCCTGGGCTCAGTGGAACCGATTACAGAGAGGACTAAGACCAGACCCTGGAAAGGGTCTGATATTCTGTTATAAATAGTGTTGTGTGTTTCTCAATTCATTCTGTTGTTTTTTTCTTTAGCTACTCTTTAGCTCTCAGATTAAACATGTCTCCTTTACTCAGATGAAGACACCAGTAGCCAGGGGAAATCAGAGAGCACCGTAGAGAATTTTGGACGGAGTCTCCATCCAGAGCTTATGAAGGTACAAAAAAAACCCCCAGTCAATAAGCATGTAATGATTACTTTATTGTCCCTAATTATTAAAAACAATTACACATGTAGAGCGGATCATTTCCTGTAGAGCTTTTTGCACATTATTTTGTTTGTCCTTTATCAGTATGCCAGAGAAACAGACCAGCTCAATAAAATCAACAGGAATGAATGTCGTCAGAAGATCCTTTCTCTAGATCCTGAGACTCAGGTTGGTAGTCATTACGCTCTTCTAAAGCAATATTAGTGTGTCGGCTGCTGTCTTATGTTTTTCCTGTCTACAGCTTAACGTCAAAGTCTAGTCATCTCTCTCGCTCTCTCTCTCTCTCTCTCTCTCTCTCTCTCTCTCTCTCTCTCTCTCTCTCTCCAGAGACTGGACTTCTCAGGCATTGAGCCAGATGTGAAGCCATACGAAGAACGCTTTGGACGACGTATCATGGTCAGCTGCCATGACCTGACCTTCAGCGTGCAGGGTTGTGTCAGTGAGAAAAACGATGACATTTTGACAAATGTACGTAACCTCAAGAACTTTCAGTGATCTGTATGCTGTACTTTGCTCACTTTAACAGATCCATAAGAAATTCCTGAACTGCTTACACCATATATAGTCTGCTGCATTGCACTTCTGCTGTTGGAGTATTTGTTGAAGAAACATTTTTTATTTATTATTTTAACCATCAGAACAATTGAACTTAATTGAGATGATCTTACTCCACACCCAGTGATCAATAAGAGGGAGCACCAGAAAAAGTCATTTGGACTAGGAATAGTTTATTTGTCTTGGATCAGACACAGCTATACAGAAGATGTAAACCACAGTGGTGAACACCCTCCTGCTCAGAGGAGGATTCTAAATGGCTTATGGAAGAATGTGGATGGACATTAGTGTGGTTGGAAAATTTTTTATTTAATGCAGTGCTTAGAAGAAATGGGGTAGACTGTTGTAAATTCTCGACTGGTGTTTTTGTGTTAGGCAGCACTAGTAGAAGTAGTCCCACGCAAATTTTTCCAGTGCTTTAAAAGATGTACAATTACAATTTTTTGAATATCCAATTTGGAGCTTATCACAGCTGGTTATGGGCCACAGGCAGGCCAAGATATTGCAGAGCAACACACACACACACAAGCCTTTGCACAGTGGGAGGAACCAAGAGCACAGAGATGAAACTTCACACAGAAAAATCAAACCTAGGACCTTCTTGCTGTAAGGCAACTGCGCTAACCACTGTACCATTTTGCCACCCCTTCTTTATATCACTTCACAGCACATTCTGATCATTCACCAGTGTTATCGTATTGTTTAAAATAAAAACATTATATACAGAAATATCATAACTGAAAGTACTATGTTAAAATGAGCAAAACTGTACCATTTGTTGTACAGTGTCATTTCACTTTTCCCCCCAATAAGGCTGCATTGTATATAATTATTCACCTTCCTCGTGACAACAGGTGGAGCCTTTCTTCATCAGTCTGGCTTTATTTGATGTAGCCAAAGGTTGCAAGATCTCATCAGATTTTCATGTGGACCTAAACCCATCATGTGTAAGAGAAATGCTGTCAGACTGTTCACCTCTGACGCTCTCAGAGACAGAGGGAGGGGAGGTGTCGGACGCAGGCAAAGCCAATGGATTACCTATTATACAGCGCGTCTCAGAGTCTCTTCTTCACTTTCCAACCAAGGTAAGTTGGAAAGTGCATATTGTATTGTCTCTAGGTTTTCTAATGTTTGTTCAACAGGGCTAACACAGTTATCTCTTTAATGTCCAAAAAAGCATTTACCCCTGTCTATTTTTTCCTTATTGTTACAAAGCTTTGAATTTTCATTCTCAATGTTTGGTTGCTCATAGGAAATATTACATCAACAAAAACAGAAACTTGAAGAATGCAAACATGTTCATGAATTTATTGCGCAATAACCTGACTCATTTTAAAGCAGCTCATGATTAAAATGTCAGATAGTGGTACATGACTATAATATAAAAAGTAATATAATGCTTTTATTGGTAACAGCTTATGTAGCAAATTTTGAAAGTGAAAAACCAAACAGAATAAAAAAAAACTTGACACATTTGAATCATGTCATTTAAAATTCCTAAGTGTCTTAACAATTTTTGTGGCAGATTCTAATGAGTTAAAAGGCTCCATTGAGACTATATCTTCCATGGAGCTGAACTTAGTTTAAGAGTTAATATTCAGTAAGCATGTGCTGATAAATGTGATTTCACAATAATTGCATAACCTTTTACCAGTTCATGACAAAAACACTGCATGATTAATGTAACTGTGATTAAGAAATCATAACCCTCCACTGAAACATTACAGGAAAATGAGAATTCAAAACTTTTAAAAATGGTATCATATGATCGGTCTTGCTTAATATGGCCATGGGCATTTTAAGATTTCAAGATAACAGATTCCTCTTTATGTGGCTATAAATTTACAATATGTCTAATGTAACATGATGATAATCTTTAACATATTGATGCTCACTATGTGCACAATCATCTTAAATAACTGTTTGCTGTAACGACTAGAACCCTTGTCATAGAGATCTAGACTTTTACTCAAATCTGTGAAAATCAATAATACATACAGTTCATAGTCATGTTAGTCACACATTACGATATAACTATGCATAATGTGGAAGGCCTTCCTTTAAAATACTGTCATTTTCTATACACCAATTCAATAATACTAATTTCCTGTTAGCCTGATCTAGCATCAGTTAAAGGGCTGTATACAGCACTTATATACATGTGGTACAGACAGCACACACAGATAGCTTGTGTACAGCTACACAAAGATATTAAGCTTTTAGCAGGCATTCAGGTTACACAAGCTTACTTTGCCTGTTGCAGTTTACAGTGAATCACTTCCACCTAAAGACTTTCTTTGCATAGTATTAGTGCAAGTTCGTGGTTTAACTTGGCCGCACTCTGTTAAATTGTTAAACTAAACTGCATGAGTATGTTTCCAATGGTTTCTGGTGAATTTGGATTGCAAACATACATGCCCTCATGTAATTATCCTTGGAACTGGATGTGGGACCTTTTTTGATAAAGGGAAATGTTCTGAGACCTCTCCTCCTACTGACATGCTGTGATGTAGTTCACTAAGAGTTCACATTCGATCAGAGAAGCACTGTATTACACAGTCTGAGTGTGTATGTGCAGTGGGAGCTTTTAAGAACAGAACTGTGTGTATCTAAAAATCTGTTCACTCTGACATGTTTGACAAAGTTCGACTAAATGACAGTTTCTATGATAAAAGTTACTTTTTGTTAATTATACTGAATTACCATGAAAAAGCACATCCCTGTTATCCAATTAATAATTATTAGGTTACTACTATAAATTATTACTTTTATTGAAATGTAAAACAAGTCCTAATAAGTCAAAAACAATATGCCCTTTAGAGATTTGAAGTCTTGATCTCAGACATGCTGTTCCTTTAACACAGATTGCCTCATACACACTGGTGTGTTTAGATCACCACACTGTTGAGAAACTTCCCTTTCATAGCGAGTTTGAAGTTAATTGTGTAGAAAAAACTTTTTTGCAGTCAGCTTTCTCTGGTTAATTTTTGTTGTATTGTATTGATGGTAGGATAAGAATCTAGTAGTTTTCCTTGTGAGTAATGTAGCTAACTTCCTGTTACTTCTTAAATGTTTTTTTTTGCCTTATTTTAGGCTGTGACTTCGACTAGTTCGCTAGTTTATGCATTCACATTGGATGGCCGATGTTACTATAGGTCAATCAAGGCCAGAACAGAAGCAGCTTCAACAATTAGAGCCAGTATTCATTAGCATCATTACAGAAGATCATAATCAGCGTCCTGACAGCATTCTGCGTTCATTGCCAAACTTGGAGCTGTGACGTGGCTAACTGGCAGTGATATAAACGAGAGGTTAATACAACACAACAGAAGAGCAACTCTCCCAGCTGAGACAGGAAGAGTCTGATATTTGTTTTAAAAATGAGAGAGAGTGAGTGAGTGTGTGTGTAAAGGACATTAGAGGAGTGAGGAGACTGAAATGATGGAGCAAACGATGGAGAGTGTATATTCTGTAAAACTTCCTTTGTTGATTAGGAGCAATGCAGAAGGGTCACTAATATGTCTCATAAATAAGCTGTAGTTTTCCTTTGGCAAATCTTGATCATTTTAAACATTTCAAAGAGTTTGATAAGTGTTTTATAAGCTTAATAAGCTGAGATCAGCCTAACATGCTCTATATTCTTTATTTTATGTCCTGCTGTCTTTTATTTACATAGTCCCTGCACTTGTGCTCTCTGAATTTGCTTATAATTTATGACTTGCCTCAGATTTATGCAAGGTTTGGCAATTCGAGGTGCACTGCTGAAATTAGCATATACTGTAACTATGCCACAAATCAAAAGCATACAGCAGTGTATTCCATAGAAAGAATAAAACAATTTTAAGAAAATCATCAGTGTTATTCCTTTCCTGATTTTAATATTGAGGTTAGTCAGTGCTGACAGTAGAATGGATCTTACAAAAGAATAAATCAAGAATAAATCAGTGTCCTAGCGATTCAATTCCATTTCGATTACTTTAGTCAATGAATTGATAACTTTCAAAACCTTAAAATGCAATGCAACAATGCTATTTGATACTGTGGTCTGTATGAGCCAGATGAAATTCCACACAATCTGCTACATTTCCGTGAACTCACACATGCAAACAAACGTAATTATGATATTTTTATTGCAATTTAAGTAAAATGATTCATGGAATGAACACATTGATTTTCATGGTGTCAGATCGACACATTGGATCACACACTATTTTAGCTGATGCATCGATACAGGTCATTTAATTGTTACACCCCTAAAAAGAACTCAGTGACTTATTATGTGGCACTACTACAAGAAGCTATTCCAACAAGTTAGCTGGTCATATTTTTCCCCTGCTAGAGCTGTCCTAGTCAACCATTACTATTGTTATTGTGAAATGTTTTAGGAGCAGAAGCAGTCACACAAACTCATTGAACAGGAGCTGAAAAGAATTTGTCCTGAGTTTCTCACTACAAGCAAGCAGCATCATTGTTATACGATCCTGAAAGTGGGTCTCCGTGGCAATAATGGGCAACGCAGTTGCATGCAAGCCTGAGATGAAGTGCAATACGAAATGTTGACTCGAGTGATGATTCTTTACTGTGAGGTAATCTGACCGATGAATCTGGGTTTGACAAATGTAGGAAAACAAAGGCACTTGCCCAAAGGCAGGTTGCCAGCTGTAAAGTTTGGTGAAGGAATAACAATGGTTTTGCACTGCTCTTCATGGACTGACTCAGTGAGTTCCAGAGGAGGGAAATATTTATGCTACAGTAAACATGTAATGGCATAGGCCTATTTCATAAATGGAATGTACGCTGGCACTTAGGTGCCACATACTGAATTGTGACAAACGGGTTCATTGCTAGCTGTTGATTCTTTATCACAGTAAAGTCAGCCAGAATATATTTTTCTGAGCACAGTGTGCACTGCTGACCAAGTCTACTGCAACACAGTAAGGATGCATAGCATTTGCTTATTTCATTGCAAAGAGCTTAATTAGTAATATTTGTGTTGTAGTGTAGTGCTGTATGTCAGTATGTCGGTTGCTTTTGCTTTTATTTATTCATTTGTTCATTTTGGGGGGCATTCCTTTCACCTTGCCAGAGGTGTTTAGTTGTGAAGCTAATTAAAATTAAATACAGAAGCAGCTCCATGAAATTCATTGTGGGTTATTGGATTAACAGCTGTTTGTAAAATACAATTTATCATAAAAGGAACTGGCAAATGGTGCATTTCTTTTTCTGTCATTTTGTCAACTTGTAATTCTGTATGCCTGTGCCTCAAGAAGAAATGCAGAAATGTTACACAGATATTTAAAATAGATTGTATTTACATTCTTATCACATCAAATGGGTGCATTTTCCTGTTTTCTAGGGTATCTTTTCTGTGACCGTTCCTAACACAGACATTTTTCTGGTGGCACGAGTGGAAAAGGTTCTACAAAATGGCATCACTCACTGCGCTGAGCCCTACATTAAGACATCAGACATGAGCAAGGTGTGTATGCACCACTGGTTACTGAATAAATGATCATTCTGATAGATTTAGACATACATGTACACAAAGTGAGGGGCTAATAGAGGAAATGGAAGGAGTATGTTTATACTGAAGCATGAGATGTGATGTCAGTCAGCTATAGTGGAACTTGTAGAATCGGTTGCCCCATTTTTAGTAATTGTTTAAATTTAAAAGTGAAGTTAAAGGCTTCTTTTTTATGAAAATGTTTTGAGGCATTTACTGTGTAAATTTGGATATTTAAACCTTTGATATATTTTAGTTTACTATATTTATTACCTCAGCCTTTTCAGATATTGGTGCCACCAAATCTGCTTTTGTGCAGTTTGATGAAGTGTGTGTGTCTGTGTGTGTCTGTGTGTGTCTGTGTGTGTCTGTGTGTGTCGGTGTGTGTCGGTGTGTGTCGGTGTGTGTCGGTGTGTGTCGGTGTGTGTCGGTGTGTGTCGGTGTGTGTCGGTGTCTGTCTGTGTCTTACAGACTGTTCAGAAAGTACTGAAGACTGCCAAGCAGACATGCCAGCGGTTAGGCCAATACAGGATGCCCTTTGCCTGGGCTGCAAAGTAAGCAAATGGTTTCAAATTGTTATATAGATGGGTCAGTCAAACAGCCTTAAAGTAAAGACAGTTACAAAGTATATATTTCATAATATCTTAAAGTTATGCACTTCATTTAAGGCTGTTAATAGGATTATACAGTCGTTTAGCAGAAAGTGAAATACATTTTAAAGTTGTATTCTTGATGAATGTGTTGAAGTGACACCCATGAAGTATTTCAAAGTACTTTTGAAGCTTTAAAATATCTGCCGCTGAAATGAATGTATCCACATAAACATGTATTATATATAATAGGCAGGTATTTAAAGATGCTCAAGGCAGTTTGGACATGGATGGAAAGTTCTCCCCCTTGTATCGCCAAGACAGCAGTAAGATCTCTACGGAAGACCTCATCAAGCTACTGATTGATATCAGAAAGTGAGTCTATGTATGTGTGTGATTTATCAGAATGACCGCTAAATAGAACCAGAAATATTCAGGATCCAGGGCTTTTTTTATTGGGCTGGAAAGTGTAAATGAACCCCCCTGACTCGTGGGTTATGGGTTTCCTCAAGCTTTACTGACATGACATAATGCCTAGTATCAAAAGTAGTGTTGTCTAGTATGGCATGAACTATACAGTCTTATGCAAATGTTTGGCCACCCCTGGATAAATAACACATTTTTTAGTTGAATATATAAAAACACGTTCTATAGGAAATAGAAAAAAAATCCACAATGTTTTCAGCAAACATTGATGGATAGTTATTTTAAAGATAAATAATAATAAAGATAAAAAAAGATATAAAAAATAAAAACATTATTGTGGCACTATGCAAAAGTTTGGGCACCCTACATATCACAGCTTGCAAACGCTTTTTTATTATCAGCTAAAAGTTTTCAATTCTTGTACTTGGGATTTTCTCCCAATCTTCCTTGCAAAAGGCTTCTAGTTCTGTAATATTCTTTAGTCATCTTGAATTTACAGCTCTTTTAACATCTATTCACCAATTTTTAATGATGTTTAAATCAGGGGACTGTGATGGCCATTCCAAAACCTTAAGCTTGCGTCTCTTGAGGTCGTCCATGGTGGATTTTGAGGTCTGTTTAGGATCATTGTCCTGTTGTAGAAGCTCATCCTCTTTTCAGCTTCAGCTTTTTTACAGATGGTGTGATGTTTGCCTCCAGAATTTGCTGGTATTTAAGGGAATCCATTCTTCCCTCCACCTGTGCAATGGTTCCTGTGCCACTGGCTGCAACACAACCCCAAAGCATGATAGGTCCACCCACATGCTTAATGGTTGGCAATGTGTCCTTTTAATGAAATACTGCACGTTTTATTCTGAAGTCAGAGTATTTGTAAAGCTTTGAAATTGGCACCAGATGACATTTTCTAAGGACAGCTGTATCCATGCATCAGATCTAATGAGCCGATTAAGGTCTGAAACCTTGTAAAAGGAATCAGAGACTTTGGAACCCTTAGGGTGCCCAAATATTTTGCACAGTATTTATTTTTGTTCAAATTACAGCATAAAAAAAGTTGTGCATCAATGTTTGCTGAAAATATTGTGTATTTTTCCCACGTCCTAGAGAGACTTTGTTTACATCTTTTCCATTACAAAATCACCAAAATCTGTTATCAAGGCGTTCCCAAACTTTTGCATTACACTGTATTCTGTGTGGCTTGCATATGAAATTAGCATCTGGTGATGTTTATGAAATTTGTACATGAAAAATATTTGTATGAGGTTTCATATGTCCACTAAAGATGGATAAATATGTAACTCGAGCTAATCCAGTGAAAATGTGCAGTCACTGTCTAGATGAGTTGGGTCTATCAGAGCACCACCTAGTGTGGAATAGTGGTGTTTTGCATTTGTAACTTTGCATTTGATTTTTTACAGACCAGAAAAAAGCAAGATGCAGATAATTCCCGGACAACTGAACATCAGCATCGAGTGTGTGCCTCCAGACTTGTCAAGTAAGTCTGATTCAGTGGAAAAAAAAAATCCAACAAATGTTCTTTATTCAAAACTCTCACCAGATACTGAAAGACCAATCTAGTGGAAAATCTATTAGAATAATGAATTTTCTGTTTTAGATTCTGTCACTTCGTCCTGCATCTCAGTGAAACCGTTTGATGAGCACTGTGAAAAAGCTTCATTTGAACTGGAAGAATTTGTCCCAGAAGAAGCCAAGTACAATCACCCTTTCACTATCTATAAGAACCACCTCTATGTCTACCCCCAGCAGCTCAAATATGAAAACCAGAAGACCTTTGCCAAGGTAACGTGTAAAGAACTGTTCTCTCTAGATGTGGAATATACTGATTCAGACCAACGCTGTGTCCATTGGTTTTTATCGGCTTATTGAAAACAAAAGTAACCATGGAACCACATGAAAGAATATCATAAATACATGAAACTTTAGAATTTGCTTGTGATTATATTCTTTTTTCTTTAGGCAAGGAACATTGCTGTGTGTGTTCAGTTCAAAGATTCAGATGAAGATGGGGCAGGCCCAATAAAGGTGAATAGCACGTTTTGGACATTGTTAAAATGACATATTAAACATGTTAATTATAATTAGCATTTGTTCTTCTTTTCTTTTTTTCACTACTTTTCTTTGTTGCATTTTATTGTCACTGATTTTACTGTTTTCTTTCTTTCTTTTTTCTTTTGTTTCTAGTTCAACTTTAAATGAAATCAAATAAAATATTCTTATGTTATTGTTAATAATCATCATTTTAATGATCAGAGTTTTTAAGCAAAGGCTTACTTAGCGGGACACAAATGACTATTGCAAGATTGGGGATTTTGCTGTTTAGGTCTGGATTGTCTAAAATGGTCTTTAAAATATGACCTTTATTTAAGAGAGACACCTCTGCAGGTTTTTCAATCACTTCTTAAAATCCATTTCTCTTCCTTGGCTTTTGACACCTTGTGAGAGGTTGATTTTTAATTATGATTTTTGTTTTAAGTCTTGTTTTATTGTCTTTTTTAGGTCACCATAAATAGTTTTGATTATGTTTTTGGTATTCTATTTATTCTCCTTTACAGCACTTTGATTTAAGGTGGTTGTTTTAAAGTACTTTACAAATAAAGCTGGATTGGATTGGATTGGATAAAATGAATTCAATAAATCAGACTATTCTTCTGCATCCCTGTTTTCTAGTGTATCTATAGCAAACCAGGGGAGCCACTCTTCACCACTAGTGCTTTTGCTGCTGTATTGCATCATAACCAAAGTCCAGAGTTTTATGATGAGGTAAGGTTTGTTGTCATATTATTATTGCTAATGTACCTTCGGAATGAAAAATAGTTTTTTTTTTCTTTCATTAAAATGAAATTTAATGAACTTGAGTTTCTTTTGAAATTGCAACATACTGGCTCAAAAAAACCCTCACTCAAAGGAAATGCAGAAGAACTGAGGCATTTCATATCCAAACATGCCTTAAGATTCTCAGGGCAAAGAATAAACACAAAGGTCATTTTGTTCATTCTGGTTACATGACTTGTCACAAGACTTCTTCTGCTAAAAAAAACCCTTGAGCCATAAAAACTGTCATGGTTCACTTTTTTTTTTTACTGAGGATCTGAGACTGAATTTCATTTCACAGTGTTAAAAGAGAAATGTTGAAAAAGAAATGTTGGACTGTGTGTAATGAGGTCACTAGGTAAAGAAGTCACTCTCATTCTTGAATATTTTGTTTTGGGCTCATGTGATGCCATCTTGTGGTGGGAGAGAGAATTAAGTTTCACTAAGATTAATAGGATTTCCACCAAATAGACAATAATAATCATCTCTGATTATGTGGATAACAGGAGTCTTAATTTGACCTTTGAGAAATGATTATTTGAGTGTTTGTATTATAATGATATGATGTAATGAATTCCTTACATTTTCCTATATGTTCATTCACCTTTGTAGATTAAAATTGAGTTGCCAGTTCATGTTCATGAAAGGCACCACATTCTATTCACCTTCTATCACATCAGCTGTGAACTCAGCAACAAAGCCAGCTCCAAGAAGAGAGAGGGGGTTGAGACACTGGGTAAGACTGCATTAAGGCTTCACAGTATACTGTTTGTAAATAGTTAATGTGAAATTGACTTTTGTAATACTGAAATCACAGGAGGCTGCAAAATACAAAGTAACCCTCAAACCCTGTGTACTGTGAGTATAGAGAATAGAAGTCCAACATTGCTTGCATTGTCTGTGGGAATCACAGGGTATCTCAAATTACGTTTCAATATGCAATATGTGGCCGATAATAATGATAATATTGAGATTTTGCGATAATTGTTATATTGTACTATTGTGTCTTTCCAGTATTTGTTTTGCGGCCGGGGTCGGAAGTGCTGGGAGACTGCTTTTTAAGGCTTCAAGTTTTCACCCTTTGTCACTTTGTGCTACCAAACAAACTACAACTCCCATAAAGCAACTCTTTCCAGCACCAGACACTACATAGTCCACAATGCATTGCTCCTCATGAAATACGTCTTCCACTACAGCCAGCTAGTTTTAACTCTGTATACTAAATGGATTATGGAGCATTACGCTTTCAGATCTAAATTATTGTTCAGGACAGTTAAGTAAATGCTAGATATTGGCAGGGACACACAATTTTGCCCACTTGGATTACTGAGTCTTTCCACATTTTTAAAGAAGCGCTTTAGTGAGGTGTGCTTACTCACGTTTGCTTGTAGTGTCATCGATTGCTATTAAAGTTGGGGAAAGAGAGGCGCTGAGCTGCGGCCATCATAATATAATCCACGGTCTGTTCCGTCAATGTTCTAAAAGCCAAAGTCAGACTTTAGATTTAAATGTGTCTGGGCATTTCTCAGCTGAGCTGTCTCTGCTATTTATCTATTGGAAAGTTCTTCAGCAACACTCAGAGTAGAGAAGTAGTAGTGATGCTGGTGAGTCAAGTCGGCGGCGAATCTATAATAATTTAAATATCCAAATTTTATATGTGTCTGGGCACATATAATATATCGATTATAGTATCACTTGAGCAAGTTTGACGATATATCACTATATTTTGTCACTCCCCTAGAAATGCATGCTACACTGGGATATATTATAATGCAAAAATGTAATGTGTGCAACAACCAACAGGATTGTTTTTCATTCATATTTTGTTTGAAATGTCATTGAAGCTTTAAAGATGCACTGATGTGGAATTTCTTAAAATTCTTGTTAAATAATCTTTAAAATCTCTTTGAGGCGGGTGCTATTAATATCATTTACAATCTTTTAAATTATTTTTAATTAATTATTTTAATTGGATAATTAATAGAAAATAGATATTTTACACACCCTATTTCTAAGTTGTTGTTTTTTTTTCAAAAATGCAGTAAAACTAAAATCTGTTAGTTCACACAAACCTTTATTTAACTGGCAAAAGAACAGTTTTCAGTAATTTTACTAACGTAATTGTATTTTGTAAATAAACACAAATTTAGAAATTGATGACACCATACAGAAGTTGCGACAGAGACATGTTTACCAATTTTTGTAACATCATCTTATCATTACACTGTTTAGTCATTTGGGAACTGAGGACAGTAATTGTCTCAGAGTCAATGGTATCTTCATGTATATGCATCTTACCTGTCATGTCATTGGCGCCAATGTACCTCCATTTGCTTACAGATGTTGGCTTTTGTACTCTTTACTGACAACAATCTGGATGGTCATTTCTATCTTTGGCACAGAGAAATTGACACCTTTTTTTCTGAAACTCGTATCACAGCACATTGTGTCAGTCTTTCAGTCCATCTGAGAAGCTGCATAGAGCTGATGTATGGCTTCCTCATTGCGTATTACAGTTTCATGTTGCAATTCTTCATGCAGTAATGTACTGTGTTAAATGGCAACGGTTTTCCAAAGTACTCCTGCGGGAAGGTGGTTCAGGATGCATTTCACTGCTTGTTGTACGTGTATAACTAGGCATGTGATGAATAAAAATCTTGAATCTCTTTATGCACTAAAATGTTTCAGAGCTCTCTAAACCTGTTTACATTATACTCTTGGTAGATGTTGAAAGACCTACATTTTCAGTTTTGCAATATACCCTTTGAACTGACTAACAATTTGCTCATGAATATTGGCACAAATGGGTGCCTTGCTTGCAAAGACTAAGCTGTTGATGGATGCTCCTCTTATACCCAGACTTTATAAACAACTTTTTACCATTAAGCCGTCTTACTGTAAAGTCCAAAAATTCTTTTTAATTTTTCAAATTATTATTATTTTTTTTTATCTCTGTCTTAACTTCTGTTGAATGTGTCATAGCCATCAAATTCAGTAAAATTCAGTTAATCAGTAAAACTTGAAAATCATTACTTTGTGCTTTTGATAGTTAAATAAAGGTTCACCTGAATGAACATTTCACACGTTTTTGTTTGTATTGCTTTTTGGAAAATATTCCAGCTTTTGTGCACTCTTCTGTAATGTAATTTGCAATGTGTGGATATATGTGAATACAATAATGAAATATGGTTGAGGGATATGTGATTACCTGACAGTAATCATTAGTAATGTTAAGCCCTCTTTGTTCAATGAAGAACTTGACAGTGGTCTGTTGAAATATTATGTAACAGATAGGGGTACACGTCAACCTGTGTTTGTAAAGACTGAAGTTAAGGAGAAAATGTAGACACTATAAAAGAAAATGTTTACAATAAAAAAGAACAGTCAACTGCAAGTCAATTTGTTATGCTTTAGTTTTGACATTAAGAGCGATGTGTAGCATCATCTACACAGACATACTATCTAAACATCAAGATAACAGTTAATCTGATGTCGTCTCTATAAAAAGTACAAGCATGGGAATTCCTTGCCAAGCCTTCAGCACTGAACAAGATCTATGTTTGTGTATAAACACAGTTTGATTTGTGGAGGAATGAAAGTAAAGCTTGAACATGATGAAACATGATGAAAAAAAACAAACAAACCTGAGAATACATCTCAGCCAGACATAATTCTACAACATTGCTGCTGTCTCTGCCAACAGTGATCATCTGTTAAAATGTGTGATACTGAAACTTTTAGATTGAAAAAACACTTTTCTGATTGGTGCAACAGATCTGTTTCAGGTAAATTGTATCCATACAGGATAATCCAGTAGAAGCCTCTTTTGTCTAGAAAAAGAGAAATCCACCTCACTGGACCACACACACACACACACACAGACACACACACACACACACACACACACACACACACACACAGAGTAAAACACTGCAGTGCTTACTGTTTAATATAGGAA
>JBBIGC010146508.1:5917-19173 GCA_037576955.1 Lepidarchus adonis | reverse complement strand
AGCGCCACCTAGTGGAGTACATGTTTCATTGTAGGTTCCCAGAAGTCGCCCCCGCGTCCTGCACCAAACCCCCCAAATGCGATTCAGGTATGCCGTACGGTTTAGACGGTAGAAGCAATTTTATTATTTAATAATAATAATCCAAACAAAAACAAAACTCTTCCAAGCTTCGCTTGGACTCCTAAAAAACAAAAGATCAAGTGGGTGAATGAGAAAGCACCTGATAAAGCAGAATAGCAGTGTATGCTAACAGAAGAATGTAAGTGGGTTGCCATGCACTAAGCTCCCTAATAAGATCTTTTTTAGTGAGGGACCAAGTGGCCTTATCAGCATCCTCTCCAGTAGCCCCAGTTACAAAGTCCCATTAATTAGACCTGCAGCCCTTGGCACAGCCTCTTCAATCCTGATGGGCTTTGCAAGTCAAGGATATAAGAAAATAAGAAGCAGAATTTCAAATTGTATGCGCAGAAAAGATTTGAATCATAATTTTCTATTTTTAAAAAAAGGCTTGCAACTAAATATGGGGCATTCAAAGACATTTATGTAAATTTATTTGAATATTTTAATGGAAAAAATGCCATGTTATGTGCATAACCATAAGGAGCTAAGGAAATAAATATATACGGAATTGTTTTTGTAGAGCTATATAGAGAATAAAATTGCACTTGAACTGAACTGCCTGCAGAGAAAGGCAGTCCAGGAATGCTGTCTGGTTTTCGAACAGCCCTATAAAGCACCAGAATGTAGTTTTCTACTTGTTTATGTAACAGCTCGAGCTCATTACTCACTGTTGCCCTCGAAGCCTAACTAAAGCTGACACAGTAACTCAACAGTACCAATAACAACCAAAAAACTAATTTATTTGATCAGCCTACATTTTCAATAATGCCATCCCAACTAAATCATATTTTTTTTTATTTTAGGGCTTCTTTTTCTTGATACCTGCTCATATTCACACACATTTTCATCAAATAACAAATACATGTTAACATCACATAAAATGCCTTCCTCACCACTGCTTCCAAACATGTTAAACATCAAATAAACAAATAATTATCCGATTTTTATTCAAATAAAAAACACTAAACACTTCAGAAAATGAAAAAAAAAATGTTATTATTAAACTTTATATTAAACTAAACTAAAACCAAAAACAAAAGTCTAAACTAAAAAAACTAAACATTTTGCATCATGGTGTGTGACACTTTGTAAAGACAGGATATATGTTCAAGCATATATTAACTGTTGATTTTTTTTTACTATCGATGGCCATTTTGGTTGCACTAACAAGGCGTGAGCAAATATAGGCAAACATAAAAAAAAAATTATAGCTTAGTTATTAAAACATCAGTTGCAGTGCACCCATGGTTAAAATTTCTTAAACTTTGGCATAAATCCAAAAAAAAAAAAAAATGCATAAACAGAAACATAACAGATTCTTAACTAAACACCCTTTTATGGGGCTGCTGTCGTGACCACCGAAACAACCAGAGGCACACAACTCCTCTTTTCATGCTTATATTTGACTGCGTAAATGCAAATTAAGTCATGTAAATGCGCCAAACACCAAAGGCAGAGCTTAACACACTCCTGCACATCTTGATACACCTGAACAATCTTTTTCTAAAATGCGACATGCAGTACAGGATCAATTACAAGGAGATAGATGAGAACAGAAGACACATGGGAAGCATTTTCATTAGCAATGAAGAACATGAGCCTGCCATCAGCTTCATTTTCACTCAGAAACCTGGTGAATGGAGAGCATGTGTTACAGTGTCACATATTTATTTGGCTGAAGATAACAGAAGCTTGCTGAAAGTGTGAACAGAAAACATGTTTCTGCTCACTTTGATAATGTCTCATGTTGGCTCAACAAAGCTCGTCAGTTAAGATGGATGGAGGATTCCTACAGAATAGCACGCAAGGAGCAAATCTGGTATATCTGTCTATATTCATGCAACTGGCAATCAATGCAAGATCCCATGAGACTTGTAAGTATAAAAAAAGATGCCATGATTTAGGGCTGCAACAACGGATCAATTAAATCGATAAAAATCGATTACTAAAAGAGTTGGCAACAAATTTCATAATCGATTCATTGTGACGCGTGACAGACATTTGATTATTATAAAAAATTACGAAAATTTGCGGTGTTAACACACTTGTTCTCCCTCTCGCACGTACTGATGCTAGCAGAGTTAGCGCCTCACAGACAGGGCAGAGCAACCATTTAAAAACAAACTAGCGGAGGAAAAGAAAAGATACAAGGCAGAGAAATCTGTGCGACCCAAGTCAACCAAGGCTACTTCTGTTCCGGAACATAATGTCCATGGTACTGGTTAGCTTGACAAGCATGATAAGCTAGCGTTAGCTCGTTAATACCTCCTTTAAGTAGTAAAGCAGGGGAACTATAGTTACTTTGCATTGCACAAAAGACATGTTTTTATTCACTCACCTTTTTGGACCATTCATTTTTCAATCTGTTGTCATGTATAGCTACACTGCAAAAAAAGCTTTTCTTACTTAGTAATTTTGTCTCGTTTCCAAATATCTAAAACATCTTAAACAAAGATTACTAGAGAAGAAAAATGGCATGAGAACTTGATGTCTGATTGAGATATCTCAAGTTATTTTTCTTACCCCATTGGCAGATAATTTTGCTTGTTTTAAGAAATCACTTAATTTTAAGGTGTTTTTTCAGAAAACAAGACATAATTTCTTATGCTATTTCATGTGTCTAGTAAATGTATCATGATTTAATATTTTTTTTAGATATTTGGACTGAAAACAGGAAAAAACTACCAAGCTAGAAAAGCATTTTTTGCAGTGTATATTCTGCGCTTTGTTCCATATAGGCTTTTATTCAAAAATATATTTGTGTGTGTTGTACTTTTCAATTTAATTTTAAAGTTCATCTTGAGCTGTGTTTAAATGTTGTGTATAATTGACCTATTTTATTATAAAAGCTCAAGGAGCAACATTTGTGCACTTTCCAAAGATTATAGTTTCGTTTGAATAAAGGGTTAGAAATGAATGCTTTTCTTGTTTTTTTGTTTTTTATCCAATTCATCGATTAATCGAAGAAATAAATGACAGATTAATCAATTATTAAAATAAACGTTAGTTGCAGCCCTACATCAAACATTAATTTAATCAGGAACTAATTAGTAATAACTCAAATAACTAAAAGAAGAACTAAATAGATTCCTAGAGTACAGCATTACAAACTAACGGTCGACCGATTATCAGATGGGCTGATATCATGCATTTTGCAGATTATCTGTATCTGTGTTTAATTTTGACCATCACTGATATTAAGTCATTATTATGTGTGTTACTGTGGCTCCCCTGTCTCTTCTCTCTGTGCTGTCTGCTTTAGACTCGCTGCTTCATTTTAGATCCCACCTAGAAGAGTCTCTGATTGGCTATAGGTCACACAAAGGCTTTGTTGTCAATCGGACATCATTCACACACCACACTATCATATGAGAGGAGAGTTTCAGCTGAGCATCGACCGTAGCTGAGGATGGAAGGTACTGAATACAGTACAGTGTACATGAATACAGTGAATGCAGGGTTTCCCAAATTAAAAAAATTAGTCCTATAGCAGATATTATATTATGTCATGTCTAGGATTGGAGAAAATCAGATACTCCCTTCAGCATTCCAGCAAAAAATTCATTGAAACATGGGGTTCGTTCTTGAATAATTTTACAAATATTTGAGAAATGACTAATGCAGATAATTTAGGTAAGGTTGGTCCAGTGTTTGGATGTGATATTTGCAGTGCAGGTTATATGTTTGCGTGTGTGAGTGCAAACTGGTATTTATGTGTGTATGTATGGATGTGTATATATATTAAATATATGTAAAAACATGTAAATATATGTGTGTGGATGAGTATGGATATGTGTATATGGTATATGCACACTGTGTATTGCTCCCCCCCCATTTATTTATTTATTATTTATCTCCTTTCTTTCTCTTGGAGGGGGGGCTGGTTTCAAAAACTCAATAAAAAGATTTTGATTAAAAAAAATTAGTTCTACACACTGAAGCTGCAAAACACCACATAGCCTCTGTGAGATATTTGTTTCATGAAAAGCCTGCCCGCTTTCCCAGTTATAAGATAAGATAAGATAAGATAAGATAAACCTTTATTGTCCTACAAGTGGGAAATTCCACATCGTTACAGCAGCAGGACAACAAACAGAGTATTTAGAAAAACAATAGGTAAGAAGTTGCTTAAAAAGTTACAGGTAAGAAAAAGTAAGGCAAAAATAGAATAAAGTAATATACTATTACAAAAAATATAAGAAGTAATTACACAAATAAGGCAAATATAAGAGCGTAAAAGTGTCGACAGTGCAGGGAGACAAGAAATATTGCACAGAAAATTTTTGCACATGTTGCACAGATGAATATTGGACATGGAGAAGATGAATATGAACATGAACGTTGCATGTGTGAAGTGAAGTCTCAGTTGTTAGTCTGTGAGGAGTGTGTACCACTATAAATGTCAGAATAAAGAACCTTCTTGTGCTGATAACTTAATGCATTCACTATTTCACTATCCATTTTTTTCAGTCTTTAGTATGAGCTAGTAACGTTACCTGTAACAATAAAGTGTTAGTAGTTGTATGGAGCAGCAACAGCTAATGTTACAACAGGAACAACAGAAGTTATTCATTTTCACAGTTTTGCGTTTGTGGGAAATCGTCATTTTTACACTTTTTTTGCATATCAATTCCAACTATAGGCTATCTGCCCAGCTAACTAGCAATCATCTGTATCTATATCGACCCTAAAAAACATTATTGGTTACCCGCCATTACAAACCAAACTACGATTATCTTTTAAAATATTTCGGGAAAGTAAAAATGCGTGAAACTTTAAGGGAGTAAGAAAGACACTGAAACCCAGTTTAGTCTTTTCAGCTGATTCCTAAGATAGCCAGTGCATTTTCATAAAGGAATAGGACACTACCTCGTATGCGCACATAATCACTCCATCTACTCCTTAGATCATTCTCATCTAGTCACTGCATTCTCATCTAGTGATGGCACCCTTGGAGAAAAGGACTCTTTGCTCCCCAACAACTACAAAAGCAGCAGATGCATTGCCTTCTAAAGTCAAAGATAGAACTTTAAATCAGACTGCCATCTGCGTTTAGACAGAAATAAGAAGTATAAAAGATATACAGAGATACCTGAGCAAGTAAAACAAAAAAAGTAAAAGTGCAGAGCACAGTGATGCGATTCATTCTATACACAGTCACTATAGACAAATACAGTGCCCTCCACAATTATTGGCACCACTGGATATGTTGAAAATCTCAAAATAATTTTTGGAGGAACATAATATCATACAGAAAACTGTAAAAAGATATGCCATTTAACTCAAGTACAAAAAAAAAATCACTAAGAAATATGTAATAATAATAAATAATGTAACTGAAGCTTTCTTGTAATTTCTTGTTTCTAAAGTTGAAGGAATTTTTTAGGAGTAATTAATAACTTCCTGTTTCCCAGGGGTATAAATAATGACATGACACAGAGTCCTATTTCTCTTAGCCACTCTTCAACATGGAAAATACAAGAGAACATGCTGTTCAAGTAAGACACGTGCGTGTCGATCCTCAGAAGTCAGGAAATAGCTACAAGAAAATAGCTACTCGCCAAAACCTGCCTGTATCTACAGTCAGAGAAATAATAATAAAGATGCTTAAAACAATGGTGATAAAGTGTAATGCACCGGAATGCGTGCCACTGAAGCGGGTCAGAATGATGGGGCCTAAGTGCAGAGGGGAACGTAAACAGAGTACCAGTTCGACGCTTTCTGCAATCGTGCACTTGCAAAATTATCCAAATGTGCTGCCCTCTGCCGTGAACAGGTGGTAAACAAAACATTGAGTGAGTGGCCAACCACAGCTATAACTGTGAGATGGTATAAAGCGAGATGGAAAACACAGGCTTCCAGCATTTGGAATGGTCCCTGGTTTACCAGCTCGCGCCTGCGAACACTCAACAAGTGGGAGCAGGGAACTGCGCAGCATCTGGCAACCCGCATGCAACGCCCCACAACATGGAGCTCCCCCAAGAGGGACTGCGCAGACTGGATGTGCCTGGAAACAACCATCAGGCATGTTGCCGCTCTCTTCTCATAGAGTCCCCCAGCAAAACAGACACCTCATCGCTCATCAAGCTCACACTGCCAACCCCCTACAGTCATATGCCTCCTTTCTCTTAAGTACAACTAGGCTCAAGGGGAATGCTAGTGTGGTTCCCTACTGGAAACCCCAGCAGAATGACTCCCGCTTGTTGAGTGTTTCTAATTGCCAAATGCTAGAGTAGCACCCCCTGCGTTTTGCATCTCACCACATACCACCATGTTGTCATAATGCCATCTGCGAATGAGTAGTTGGCCGCGAGCGTGTACCTCTGTTTACGTTCCCCCTTGCACTTGGGCCCTGTTATTCCATTCCGCGTCGGTGGCACAAACGCCGGCACATTAACCAAACAAAGCTGGACGAGGTCCAAAGTTTATCTTGCCACCACACACAATGAGTGGGGTGAGCTGAAGTGTAGAGTTCAGGAGACACATAATTCTGGACAATTTAGAAAGATGCAACCTCAAATCTTGTGAAACGTTTTAGATGATGATGATTAAGTGTGGTCTTATAGGCAAAATGGAGTTGTATGAAATATTAACAGAAGGTGTGTCAAAAATTGTGGCACAGATGATTTCACATAACTTGTACAGGATTTTTTTGGCAATGAAAAAAATTTACTTTCTGGAAAAATATCTAAAAATCTTAAATAAAATATTAGAAGCCTAAAAAACGATATTGGCACTGTAAATGAATAATTAACTTCAGGCAGTAGAACTCTGGGGTTTCTCGGCATTCTCTTTCTAGGCAAGAATCTTAAAAAAAAAAATTATATACAAGATATGAACATAAAGAAAATTTTTAAAGAAGAGTGTACTATAAAGACAATAGTATTACAGCTGTCTCACTTGAGATCTGCCTGCATTTCAGTCGTGCTGACTGCCACCATGATTTAGAGAAAATGAGGATAGCAATTCTAGTGCTAATCTCAGCTACTTGGTAATCTCCACTGCTTGCTGAGAGTTTCCTCCTACTGTCCAAAGCTATGTCAAGCAAAGAGCAGCCAAGCAGCTTCTGCATGTCTCCACTACTCCACTGAGCAACCTATATCAGCTGATGGATAGCATTTATTGGTGTACAGAAGATCCAAAGTTTTATTTTCCAGTCAAAGAAAAACCACAAGAACTGCACTGACACCTAAAAAAAGTTGTTTATTTTTGGTTTTAAAAAAAAAGCTTTTTCAAATAATCTTTTTTACTTGTAGTTCTTCCCTTATTCTACAGGAGTGCAATGATGTGTTCCACATTATTTGATCAAATTTAGAATTTACAGTTCAATATTCCACAATGCATTTTGTCACAATTGTATTTCCATTGTAATTTCATGATATTCTGATGTGTTGTTATTCTGCTAGTCTCCATTGCTCCCACTGAACACCCTGCTTCAGGTGTTTGATAGCAGCGCATAGCACCATTTGGTACTCCAAATATCCAAGGTACAATTTCCCAATTTAACATTACATTTATCTAGAATGGAAAGTCCCTGCAAGGAGTATAGAAACAGTCACTATACTAAAAAAAATCCCTCAAAAATGCCTTTTCAGTTGTGGAAACATTTCAGGATAGTAGACTAACAAATTTACTTTCAAGCATTTTTGTAGCATTAGATAAAAAATTTAGCTATAAGCATCTTTCCTATTCTGTCACCTTAGCATTTTAAAGATACAAGGTTCCCTTACGAAAGATAATAAATACAAACTGCTACACAACCACATCTCGAATGAAAAGCATGTGAGGTCAAAACTGCCATCCATTTATCAGTTGCACTGGAAGCAGTCTCCATGGCGACCAGCACCCAGTTCAGTGAAAGGCTGAGCAGAGGTTGGCTGTCTCAGGTGCAGGGAAGGTGGACTGATGGAAAAAAGCATTCATTTCCCACAAAAGGCCAAAAGGTTGCATAATGCAGCAAAGTAGTCACACAAAAGCAAGAAATTAGTCTCTAATTACACCTTGGCTGCTAATGTATTCCATTTAGAGCCAAGAAAGCGGGTGTTTGACGTAACACAGAGCATGAAAAGTGATGAGCTACCCAAGAAGACAACAGTACCCATATCCATCAGTCAGCTCAGCATTTTATAGGGATTATGAAAAGCATTAGACTTTTAATTCGTGCATCCACTATCACAAGCTACTCCAAACAAAGCCTGAGGCAGTACACATGGCAAAATCACTAGTTTACAGTGCAAAGTATTATTTTCTTTGACTAGAAGCACATTTTGGTGAGACATGTGTGTATATATATAAATAAGAAAATAATAGAAGAGCAATGAATGAGATTCTTGACAACAATGCTTTCACAAGGCCTATATGACATAGCAGTACACTCTGCATGATGAAACGCCTCTCAACAAACAAAATGATGGAAAGAATCAAGTAACTTAAGCATTTAAGTGTGCGTTAAATAATTTTTAAAAAAGCGCCATAATTTATATCATCTTTGCTACAGCACAGCAGAGCACAGGAGAGCTGCCTCTAGTGCTGAGAACTGAAGAGAGTCGAAAATAAATCAGGTTTGAGTGGCATTTTATTACAACAAATGAAAATGCCTAAAATGACAGAAATTTAGTTTCAGAAATATGAACAGAAAAGAGTTCTGATCCCTAAATAACATCCCAGGATGTGCAGTTACCAGTGCACAAATATTTATGACTTAATAAAAGTAATTCATCCTATATCAACATACAACAGATTTTAACAGCAACAAACCTCTATAATGCAGTAATTATCCTCCAGTACTAAACATTATTATGGCGTTAATAATTCACATTAAGCAATTATCACTAAAAGGTGCACAGTTATAACACATAGACTTTGTGATGCTGATGCTGCAGAAGGCTACAATAAATGTCATTCTATCAGGCATTATTTTGTGATACAAGAGGAGCTTTTTTATTAAGATATACTCAATAAAATAACTTAAACATGTGAAAATGCAAAGAGGTATTGTCAAGTGTGTCAGGGGTGAGAACTGGTTTACTCCAAACCAAATCTACCTACAACTACAGTAAAGTAACCTAATGCATGTATCTGTAGGTTGAAATTCATCTGCACCAGTTCTGAAATGTTATGAACATGTTACAATAATATTGCAATAATGATTGCAATGTATTTGTATATTAAAATATTTTTAGAAGAACTGTAGTATTATATCTTTATAATGGTCTGAATAAGTAAATAATATATTGCTTCCACTTGCCAAGATTTCCTGCAGTGTAGTGTCTCCTACCTGGCTCCATGTCAGTGCTGATATGTTCTCCTCTCCCTGCACCTCTGCTGCCACCAGAGTTGGAGTAGGGCAGGTCACTCAACAGACTGACACCTGCTGCCATGGCAGAACCTGTAACGAGGCAGAAACAAACATGGAGTCAGAACACACACACACACACACACACACACACACACACACACACACACACACACACACACACACACGGCTGCGAGAGTAAACAGTATGGAGCCGTTGCCAGGGGCATCACACCCTTTGGGGGAAGGAAACTTGTGAGGCTTGATGCTGTGACGAACACAGTAAATCTGATGCAGCATGGCTGCAGGACCCATGGGATGGGGTGAGGGTCCTGACATTGAGATTGAAAATTATCATCATTACAGTCAATAAATGAAAAAGCATCATAATATACTGAGCTGAAGCTGGCATGTCCATAACATCGACTTGATAATGATATGCATGTTATTTATATTCCACTACTGCATAAAGTTCCTCTAGATTTGTCCGTTTTCTGAGTAAAAGTTTATGGTTTTTACTGGTTAATGTGAATATATCTACCTCTTGATTAGACTCAGTTTCTTTTATTATTCACTATACATTATAATTATTTCTAATTATTCTATGCTGTTTTATTGCTTGAGATGCTTTTATTGTTTTTGGTATCTAGTGTCAAATCGTACTCTCAGAGATGCTTCAAGGAGTTGTTGTTTCCGGGGTCACAGAACATGAAAAGTCCGACACATTTGTGAATCACTTTAAAATGTAAGCCTGGGGTAAGGCTCTCTGACACATATTGTATCTTCCTGTCTCCAAAGCAAAATTGTTGTTATCAAAACAAAGTTTTACAGCCTCAATGGCACAAGGCACCATCACAACTTCACGAAACAGAGCAACATTTCATTTATGTAAGTACAAATATTCGTCAATATGAGTCATATCACGTGACTCACACACACCCATTACACAACATTACACACCCGCTGACACGCCCATTCATGTCCATCTCCATAAGAATCCCAGACACACCACCTGTGTGCTCAGGCTTCAGAACTCAGTTTTTTTTTTAACAATCTGAGTTAAGCCTTCTCACTCTCTTCCTCTGTCATTCTTTCTGTTTGAGATCCCACAAACCAGAAAAAATATTTGCCTTTCCACAAACGTAACTGTCATTTTTCTCTCGGTCTAATAAAATATTTGAAATTACTTTGGTGACCTGACCTCTTCCTGAAAGAATTCAACACAATGTTTCGATTATCTCAATGTATTAAAACATCAGAGTTTTTTCTTGCCATGTAAATGTGCATATATACAATGAACACATATAGTATTAAGATATTTGCACATTTATATTTATGCTTCTCTTTAATGTTGCATGTTGCCGGCTGTTAAAACATCCGCAACATCATTACATGCATTAGTTTATCGGGCATGAGTTAATGATGAGAAAACAGTGGCAGCAGCAGCATTAGCATGGAAGGAAATCTGTTCTGCAGCCTTTCATGGCAAGAGGCGAGATAATGGGGGAGAGGTTTGACTGTATTTAGACAAATCAAAACTATTAATTTTTTCTAATCCTCACTGGCTCCCAATCAATTTTCACATTATATAATACTGTAAAAATACTGTTAATACTGTTATTAAAATACTGTAAAACTGTTATTAACCTACATAGAACTGAATGGGCTCGCTCCACAATATCTGAGAGAACTCTTGGTTCTTTATGATCCACTATGCCTACTTGGATCAAAAGGTGAAGGCTTTTTGCGGTTACCTCACATTGCAAAGATCACAGCAGGGGGCAGATCAGAATCAGAATCGTGTTTATTGGCCAAGTATTTGAGTAAACACATACAAGGAATTTGATCCTGGTTGATGGTGTCGCTCAAGCACAACAGTATAAAAACAAAAACAACATGTAAAGATACAATGAAAAAACTAATATAATATACAATCTACAATATGATCGTGATATGGATTTATATTTATAATAGGGCTGCAACTAACGATTATTTTAATAATATATTAATCTGTCTATTATTTTTTTGATGAATCAGATAAATGACAAAAAAACTAAAAAGCATTTGTTTCCAACCTTTTATTCAAAAACAGAAATAAAATCTTTAGGAAGTGCACAAACATGTTGATCCTTGATCTGTTATAATAATAATAATAAAGCAGATTGTAACCAGGGTTCAAGGTGCAGATTATTTTAGTGAAGTCATCATCTTCACCCATCAACTGTCAGTGACGAACATGTTGAGGAAACTAGCGGTTGCTGTGGTGAACATGATGCATTTCCCATCAAGAAGCCGCTCATAGTTTGCTGTTTTTTTCTGGAATCAAAAAGATTGTATGAGTGTGTGTAATAGCACAATTTTTACATCAACTATAAATACACACATACTTGTTTTAGTTACTAGTTGTGTAAAGGTAAGTAACCCAGACACACACACACACACACACACACACACACACACACTCTCTCTCTCTCTCTCTCTCTCGAAATTTATTCATTAAATTATTACCATCAATGTAGTAAGTGTAAGGATTATTCATACACCACATTTAAACACAGCTTAAGATGACCAAGTGCTATAAAAGATTTTTAAAATTAAATAAAAAAAGTACAAAACACACAAATGTATTTGTCAATAATAACCTATAGGGGACAAAGCACAGAATATAAACTGCAAAAAATGCTTTTCTAGCAGTTTTGTCCTGTTTTCAGTCCAAATATCTAAAAAATATTAAATCAAGATACATTTACTAGACACATGAAATAGCATTAGAAATTGTCTTTTTTTTCCGAAAACAAAAGAAAGTAGGGTTCTGTAGTGACTTACCTGCTGTTGAACTCCCTTCCTCCTCATAAAACCAGGATCATTCAGGTGCTGGATCATTGCTGTGTTGCTACCGTACAATGTCGCATTGCATATTTTGAAGTTAACACACTGTATTTAGTGTGCGCCCTGTCTATGAGGTGCTAACTGCTAGCATCCGTGCGCGCGAGAGAGACCGAGGGTGCTCCATGCTCAATTAAGGTTTTGATTTTTTTTTTTAAATAATCAAACGTCTCTGCGTCACGCGACACAATGAATTGATTATAAAATGCGTTGACAACTCTTTGTTATCAATTTTATCGATTAAATCGATTCGTTGTTGCATCCATAATTTATGAATAAGATAAATGTGAACGTGTATATAAGTATATTTAAAATATACAATATATACAGTAGATATATTTAACAGTACATATAAAATATGTCTATTCTATTTATAATATATATATATATATATATATATATTTATATATATTTATATATATATAAATATAAAATATACACACGCACACACGTATAAATGGACAATGGTCAATACAATATAATAAAATAAATACTAATCTAATCTAATCCAAACTAGATCTTTCTCTTATAAAGCCCCAGAGTTATGGAATATCTTTCAAATATTGACACTCAGACACAGTCTCAAGTCCCGGCTGAAAAAATATTTGTTTAGTCAAACTTTTTCTTAGTTCTAGATAAGGGAGAGATCCAGAGGGTTCTTATGCATAGTTTTCTGGTAAACTTGCTGTTGCCTGATGCATTGATCTTAATCACTTGCAACACTGAGCATCCCCAACAGTCAGCAAGTCAGTGTCTGTCTCACTCTGCTACCGAGGAGAGCACATATGGACAGAATAATAATAATAATGCATTTTAATTTTAAAGCACTTTACATAAAAATCTCAAAGTGTTTCAAACAGATAAAACAAGAAAGAGAGCAGTCATCAAACAGACCAAATCAATGATAAAAACAGAGAAGAAGTCATCAAACAGACCAAATCAATGATAAAAACAGA
>JBBIGC010146486.1:0-19174 GCA_037576955.1 Lepidarchus adonis | reverse complement strand
AACTTACTCGCTTATTGTCTGGACACGAGGAACACCCATATCTTCAATTCGTAGGATTCGGATAGAGAAAATACTATGGCTGAGAAGATATTACACAAGATATATTTCACATCAGTATAAAAACAACACAAAATACTTGCTTTCTTCATAAAAGCTAAAACTTAACAAATTAAAGCTTCAGTGTTACAAAACATCTAATTTACACAATTTTACAAGCTGTGCTGTAAAATAGCCAAAACATGCATGTTGTCCAAACTTGCTTATTTAGTCAATAGCTTGAGAGAATTCACTGTGTAATAAAAAAACTTCTGTTACAAGAGAAGTCCTCCTTAGTACTTTTTGAAAACCAGCCTGGTGTGTGAAATAACCTTTATTAATTTCAGTCACAGTAGTTCAGTCATACTGTGTGCAAAACTACTTTGGCAATTCTGCACCACCAATGCAGAGCTGAGAGTTGTTTTTGTAATGTATATGTAAACACTTTGGGTGACTACTGACTTCTACATTTGAAGAGTGCAAATTTGATTTCTGGCTAAATTGTTCCCTTAAGAATTTAAAAAGTAATACCTCCTGCTTGAAACACGGTTGAGCTTTGTAGATGAAAAGCTTTGATTTTTCCGTCCAATCTTTAGAACTTTGTAGGCTTCTTCAGCACTGTTTACTTGGACCCATGTCAGATCTGTTAGAATATTTAAATATGCTTTTAAAATGAATCTAATAAAAGACCTAATTAATATCTAGTTTGTAGCTTTTCTTTCTTTTCTCTACAAGTTACAACTAACCACCATGCAGTTGATGAGCAAATACTTTACAAATGCTTGCACTATTTTTTAACATTATGCATAAAAGGCAGAAGTAAATTATCCAAACCCGCCTGGTTACCTTTGACAAATGTATTGCCTTTGATATCTTGGCATAGCCGCAGCACACTCCTTTTTTGTGAACTATTTGATGCAAAGTCAAGCAGATCATGGATGTTTTCATTGTAGATCTCACAAAAGGAGACCCAAATTGAGAACTTGACATGAGAATTCTCTTCCAGACAAAAACTGTCTCCATCTAAAGCACTACAACTGGAACCTAAAGCAAGAACAGGACAATCCTAGTCAGTATGTATTATAGTGTCTTATCAAATAAACCAATATAGCAATCCACAAATAAACAGATATTTAAAGTGACACTTGCCCTCAAGCAATGTGCTACATGCAGAATTGGACATGATGGATGTGCTCCTCTGCAAGTCAGTCTTCAGGAGAAAAAGATGGAGAAGTTTTAAATCCTGTACACTTGCACCTAAAGTAAGGTTTATAGTTATCAAACCTATAAAAACAGATTGTACCTCTTTAAATCTTCTTAGAAGATTTTTCTTAATTGTTGCTTCCTCGTCCTGCTGATCTTTAGTCAGTCTTGTGAAGTCTATGCAGCGATGAGGCTTGATGTTTGTCTGAGTACAAATTCTACCCTCAATACTGTTAAAGATTACATTCAGTGACCTTGGCAGAATTCCCACATCACTTTCTGGACCTTAAAAGTAAGAAAGAAAATATGTAATGCATCCTCACACAGAAGAACTGGAATGCCCGCAATAAAAATGTACAATGCAAGGAAACCTCACCTAAAAATGTGAATGTCTTCCCAGCATTGGTAACTCCATAAGTGAAAATAAGGGAATTTTCTCCCCCAAGAACATCTTTCACAAGAGCTTTTGTTGTTCCATCAAAGATCTGTCTTTGTGTTGATTCTGGACTGTACACCTGGAAAATTAATTAACAGAAGATGAATGCGTATGTGAAACATTAAATAAAATGTGTTTTACACTGTATTTTTAAACGTGTGGTTCTAATGCCAATCCATATCATCAACATTAAGATGAGATCATTCACAGTCTGTGTTAATGCTATGACAATAGCTAGTGTTTTACCTTTGAAAACTGGAATCGCTGTGCAATTTGGGGCCCTAGTTTTTCACTTTGTCTAGCTGTGAGAGACATTCTTGGAGCCTTCAAAACCACAGTGTCTGTAGACTCGATGGAAATGCAATCCTGTTTACAGAGAGGACCGGTTAAAAATAAATAAAATGAAGGTTTCTAAGAAAAAAAAAGTCTACATAGGTGGCTTCTTTCATCCATTATAAAAGAACTTGTGAAACAACATGAAAACATGAAACAGAGCAATGCAGTAGTAGATTGGACTGGAGTGGTCAAGATTATGGAATTAAAACTGATTACTGAAATACAAGGGATTAACCAATTATAGTGCACATTTTTAAACAAAAATGTGTGAAGCCTGGAAAGAGAGAAACAGCACCAGTAGGAACTCACTACTGCATGTTCGCTTGTCATGACACATTTAGTCAAATAAAACATTACAAGTTACATAATACACAAATACTCAATTACTAATTCCATTAAAAATAAACATGTTTAATAGGAAGTTTGTTCACACCTGTGATTCACCATATTCACTCTCTGTGGAAGTGAATGGACGTATTCTGAGATACACTTGCAAATGATCCTTCTCCAGTACCACAGAATCCTAAGGGCAAAGTAAATCATGGTTCATGGTCAAGTTCAGTTTGAAACACCTAGAACAGAATGTCTAATAGAAGAGTTTTATCATGTGTTAATATCTGTGTTAAACATTTGTAGCATTGTCTTATAGCAGGGATGCTCAACTCCTGGCCTGAAGATCTACCACCATGGAGAATTCCATCTATCACCTTGATCGGGTGTGTTAGATTAGGGTTGGAGGTAAACTATGCAGAACTCAAGGACCAGAAATGAGCACCCCTGTCTTAAAGTAAAATTATGCAGTGTATTATAGTTTTATTACACTATAGTAATTCATTTGCCAATTAGAATCATTGAAATTTTCCTTTGAGTACTATGAGGGTCAAAGAGGAGGTTTCCAGGATAAAGTGTAAATAAGTCTCTTCTGTACATTACAATGAACCAATACTATTTAATCTAAATATTTATAAAGCAAAAATAAGCCATTGCAAACATTTATAGAAGACACAAAATGACAAAGATGTTTACAAAAATTTTGTGAGGCATATTAAGAGGAAAAGACATCAAAGATTTTATTTAAGGATCACAATGGACCCCGTAATCATTTCAAATCTTATATGCCAGTTTCCATCTAGCCACTAGGTTTTACCCATTTCTCAGCTCTTAAAGAGATTAAATACATTTGACATGAAATTAAATTTATCTTGAACACAAATTCATATTAATCTTAAGTGCAGTCCAGTATTAGTAGTTGTTTACATAAACATCTATTACACCAAATGACAGTTTGTTACTCTGGATAATGTGAGTTAACATTTTGGTTTGTCTCTGCCTTGCAACTGACTTTTTGTTTAAGGGAATTAAGAAAATTGAGAAATGTGCAAAAATATTTTATTTTTTATATTCTGTACTAATGGTATATTGGAACAGACAGTAACAGACATTGCACCTAATGAGAAAAACATTGCACTGAATGAAAACTGAAGCATACAGTGGGGACCTCTCTCATATTTTAAAGTGGGACAACTTGCAGAATCAGTGGCAGTCAAATAAATTTTTGCCCCACTGTATATTGCAGGTTTCCCCTATAACCAAACAATGAGTGACTAACATAGTTACTTTATAATTATTCAAAATGTATACTTGTTTATAGTCTATCAAATTGTTTTTCTGTATTTCAGTGATGTTTTGGTGTAGTTTTGTTAGGTTACCATTAAATGAAAAAGATTAAATGATATTTCAGTAACCAAAAAGAAAATAAATATGTATTTTACTTTAATAATATTCCACTTTCTTACCTACACATCCTGTATTTACAATGTAACTGTACAGTCTACTGTCCTTTGTCCGACCCAAGAGAACCTTTAGTTAGGTTTACATTTAAACAGTGTTTGTATCTAGATTGAGAAAAGTATATTGCATATAGGTTAAATGTAAATTATTACCCTCACCCCGATGTGATCTGTCTTGTGTTTTATGCTGCACATTTAGTCTTGGAGAAAGATATTTCATCTGACTATGGACATATTGTACATTGGGAGATGACAATAAAAGATCTATTAATTGAAACAAAACATTCCACCCCCCTTATTTTTATCATGTTTTACATTGTTAAAGACTTTGAAGACATGTTAACAAAAAGCACATTTTAAATGAATCTCCATTGTAAGTTAAAATGGTTTTATGCTTTTCTTGCAAAGCTGCCATACAAGGTTTCTGACAGCAGTAACACAACACAGCCAACAATTGAATGAACTTATGAAAACAAAAATATACTTTAGGAAGGTATTTTATATGTTCATGAAAGATGTAAAGGGGAAATTTGAAGGGGGGCTATTACACTGAAGGCTTTGTAATTTGGAATATTACTTTATCCATATTATGGCATTTTATTTTACCAAAGGTTATGAGAAACATTAAAGCACATACAGTCGTTTAACATGCAACAGTGAACATGCTTTAGGCCAAAATCTCCTTTCTAAGTTGAATTTGATGCAAACTCAAACATTTATTCATTGGAGTGTACACCGAGTTAAGCAATGTTACCTGAGATGTGGGTATTTTGGAGAATTCGACAGAGAGATCCTTTCTTAAATCTTCTACAATTACAGATCCCACTCTCTTCGGTATGTAATTCAGGCTGGACTCCATGGCTCTGAGAATCAGTGAACACGCTAACGTCAGCTAACGATGGTACGTACCAACCTTGCAGCAACTAATAGTGCCGACCGATTCGTTAAAATATTGCGACTAAAAACATCCATAAAAACTTTCCTGTTACTAACAGCTACTGCATGTTGAGCTTTGCTTGGCTACAGTAAAAGCGTCTCTCGAGAACTTTCTCCATATCAAAACAGAAGGAGGTGGTGAAAAGAAGATTCACTGTGTAGCAGCTACCGCGTCATTTCGGTAATGTAACACGGTACAAAACCAGTTCAATCACACCGAACGGTCCTTAACGTTAAACAAAAACAAAAAATATTTTCGAGCGAAGCACACGAAGATGTTATTGCTATTATTTAGGGATCGTTACTACCATGGACCTACATCCACCATAGCTTTTTCGCATCTGCCGCGGTCTTCTGTTTAAATCGCACCAATGAGAATGCGCCCCCGGAGCCGAAATGACTGTTGGGAGCGGAAGTAATGGTAGTGTAGTTCACAGCAGTTCAGCGCGAGGTATGTTTTAGGCAGTTAACCTACAAATTTCAACTACATATCCCACTAGAGGTGTTAGAGCACGTACAACCATGTGTTTAGAGCCCATGCGTCGGAAAACGGAATCGCTAACTAGCTGCGGTTTAGCAAGATTCTTTACGTTAAAGTAAAACAAAATTGTTTGGGGTTTTTTACAGTAATGTAAAGTTGTTAACTTTAATTAAAATATTGCACTTAGTGTTGACATACTGATGTTTATGTTTTCGGGAAAAAGAAGTAGGAAGACAGAAACATGTCTGTGTTTATGGATCTAAACATCATTGCAGTCACTGACAAGCCAAAGCTTCAGAGCACAATAGAGACAGCCGCTCATCGTAAGTACTTTTACCAAGTTAACTTGACGTTGCTAAATGCCAAGTCTAACGTTACTTGAATACAGCTGCCTTCTGCTGGACAGTGTTCATATGTTGGTAATGGCTAAGTGAAAAGTCCAGGGCCTGTCACAATGTGGCTCTTTTCTGATTTCATACAAAATGAAAAAAAAGCTTATTAATGACCATAAAGGCTTCAGTCATGTTTACATTAAATACCTATATATGTGATATTTATGTTAAAACATGTATTATCATTTTCCTTCAGTCGGCTACTCCACAGTTGCAATAAATTATGTAGTGGAGGGACAACAGAAGAAACAGGTATTTATTTAATTGTACTGTATGTCAGTTGAAGTGTATGACAAGTAAGTATATGTCTACAGAAAAACTATGCAGATGCTGGAAATCTTGTGAATTAATTTTGTGTTTGTGTCATATTAATGTTGATTGCAGCAAATTCCTAATCCGCAACCTGTAGCAGAACTCTTTGAAAAGTTTCCAATAGTGCAGGTGATCGATTTAAACATTTTTTATCACTCAACATCTATGTATGGTATTTAGTTGATAAGCAGCCTGAGTTTTCAAATGTCTTCTTTCTGTCATACAGGGAAAATCTAGACCAATTCGAGTGCTTAACCGTTTGACAGTAGTTGCCACAGATGCCTCTCATTTTGTAAGTGTACATAAAATGTCATGTGGTAGTTTTGTTAAGCTGGAATCTGCCATTTGATGCATAATTGGACCATGTTTTGTGTGACCTGTATTTTAGAGGCCTTCTGCTGAATACAAAAACTTCGATATTTTGGCTGTGTATCCCAAAACAGAGAAAGTGTTCCATGTAAGTTAAATGGTTTCTGTGAATATATTGATAAACTATATATAATATTATTAATTTTCTACATGTTTGTTTTCCTTGTTTTCCAGTTCACTAATACAGTCAAACCCAGTTAGCTCGCCTCTGTTACCTTGCCAATCTTGCCTCTTGCCATGCCAGTCTGCAGAGCACATTTCCATCTGTTTTATTTACCTTGTTGAGCCACCAACCTTGCCACAACATGCATTGTGTGCAGTGTATGCATTTCTCCATCTATAGCTCACCAAACTTAGGTCCTTGTTTGTGCTGTAGTCTAGAATCGGCGAATTCTATTGTTTGCCCATTTAACTAATGCATGTAATGATGCTGCTTTTTATGAAAGTTTTATGAACATGAACGAGCAGCGTGCATATAGTGCATGCCAGTGTCTCTCGTGGGAGTCCAGTATTACTGTAAAGCATTTAGTAGGTGTTCAACTACATTCTACTATTGTATATGACAGACACACAGCAATAAAAAAGGGAGCCAGCACCGTAACCATGACACTCATGCCCACCCCCTGGCCTGGACCAATAGGGGTGAGATAACAGGGTTTGACTGTAATTTGCAATCTAAATAAAAACAAGAAATATTGACATATTGTATTTTATTGAAACAGGCAGCCTGCATGACCTATGATGTGGACGTCATCTGCATAGCAGCAACTGAAAAGCAGCCGTTCCATTGCAAAAGGTCCCCAATTAATGGGGTTAGTTTAAATCAGTATTTTCACTATGTAGCTTACCTTTGTATAGTCTTCTGTTGTATGGTTTAGACTGTGTTCAACTGTTATACTCAGCCTATGAGTACACACTATAAATAAAAAGATGAGGGCTGTCACAGTTAATTGACTAAACTTGATTGCTTGGTTAAAAATGGATTCTGTTTATGTGATTGTTTGCATGGTGTTAAAGCAGACTTAAATATGTTCTCCTATTCTCCTACCACAAGAGAACACCCAGAGAACATACCCAGAATAAAAGTTCAGTTTACTGTTGTCTTTGAAACATCCTTTTTTTACTGATATGGACATACTGCACAAGTTGAAGCCAATTCACTGTAAGCTGTAATAAACTATCCTGAACTAGTCTCAGTTTCACAAACTGCCTGTTTTAACCTGAAAGCTTTATTGGATTTACTGCAGGCCAGCCAGTCACAGAGCATTTAGCTTGACCAAAACAAAGTCCTGTACTGGTCGACAAGCATGTGAAGATATCTAATTTATTTATTACTCTTAAATGCTATTTGCTGTTTGGGAACAACATGTTTGCTATAAGTATTTAGGTTGAGATACAACTGTTTTTCCCTAAAAAGCTCATAGAAGTGCTGCACAGAAGTGTGGATGGCCACAGTGTGCGATGATTAGTACACACAGGTAATGTGTGTAATAATTCTAATGAACAAACTGTCTGAGCTTAAGCATAACTGAAAAAAGAACAGAATCTTCACACATGAGAATGCAGCATCTGTTGATGGACCCTAGCAAACGTCCCAACAAAATATTTTTACACCTATATATGACACCTGGAACATGGAAAAAACATAATTTTTGGTTATTTTGGTATTTTCGCTGTAGTAATTATACTTAATTTTTTTAAGTCTTTGTAAAGGATGATCTTTTCCAGTACAGTATGTTTCAATAATAAATAAAAATGTGAATTCAATTCAATAGGGTTTTCCATATAATGGTGACAGCCCTAGATTAGATTTAAAATCGTGGCGCTCGTTTTCCCCTGCTGTGATTGTGACATTGTCCTTGTTGGTTTTTCAGGCTATCGAAAGGGGAGTGTTATTTGAGATCATTTATGCTGCAGCCATCAAAGATTCCAGCCTGAAGAAATACACCATTGCAAATGCCATCAATCTCGTGTCGGTCTGCAAGGGAAAGGTAATTGATGTGCTGCTATCTTTACTGACACCTGCATACAAATGTTCTCATTAATCCTGATATAAGCGACTGTACCTTTCTCACTTTCTTAGAATGTCATTGTGTCCAGTGCAGCTGAGGCGGTAGGAGTGCTAATTCTGTTTTTGATTTCCTGCGTACTGTCTGGAATATGTTTCGTATGTATTCATTTATCCAGATTTCTCCCAATATTCTGTTGGTTCTTTTTCTTTCTTATTTAGCCTCTTCAGTTGCGTGGTCCATATGACATTGCCAATCTGTATCCTTTATTGTTTAGGCTATGAAAGAGTTGTATAGTGTGTTAAAGCTTGTGTGTGTGTGTGGAAATGATCCTTAATGCAGATTCTAGGGGACTAGTGTTCAGCCTTTCTGAGGGGGACGCTAAAGCTGCAGTCTCCACTAACTGCCGATCCGTCGTACTGCATGGAGGTAGCTCACAAATTCATGAATGACATTATCACGTTGTTTCCATTTATGTTGCCTGTAAGTTAGTAGGGTCGAATATAGAGATGGTCTAAAGAACTTATTTAACTGACAAAGTAATTTTATTACTTTTATGACCCTATTTTTCATATTGTGGTTGCATTTATGTTCTTGGCATCTTTTTATATTATAATCTCTTTGTTTTATAACTGTCTTGTGAGGCATAAAATGTGCTACACAAAAAATGTGTGATGTTAAACACTCGGGTTTCACTTGAATTCATCAGATTGTATCTGCTCTTTGTAGATATAATCCCTAGAAACATTTTTATTTCTTCTTACAGAAACCCGGACAACAGCATTAGGCATCATTCACACCATGAAGAGACCGCAGACACCCAGCAGTCAGCCTGAGGAAGAAACTCCAGCTACCAAAAAAGCCAAAACTGAAACCGTGTAGTTCAGACACCAAGGATGAGAGATTTGTTTTCTTTTGTTTTCATTACTGACTGATTACATTGTTCACCTATAGTCAACTTTTATTTTTTCCTTTTGTGAAGCTCCTCCACCTGGTTTCCTGTATTGATTTCAGTTAATAAAAATATAAAATATTGAATAATAAAACATCAAAAACACACAAGTGAAAATATTTATTCAGAAAAATTATTTCAGGCAACATTCTTAAACATAAAACAACACATCTTATTAAGTGCATTGGGATGTGATCTCAAATAATCACTGAAAAAAAAAAACGAGGTTATCAAACAGCACAAGTGTAGAGGCACATTGCTAGTTCTGACAGAAATACAATGCAATCAATATGCAGTCAAATATAACCTCCCACAGTTCTTGCTTCATTTGTTTTTAGCTAAGCCCTTATACTTTTCTTACTGCCACTGTAAGTCAGTTCATGAGTCACTTTAACTGTGCCATGCTTTCTAAATGGTTCAAAATACATCATTTTCTGTCACTTTCTTATTATAAACAAGTAACATTGACTCTAGAGCTTGTTTAGGATCATGGCATGCCTAGCTGACTAAACTTTAATGTTTAATGCTATGAAAAGTCAAATGCTCTGACATTCCTTGTACTTTACTTGGCTTGAGACTTATCAAAGTTGTCAATAATGGTTTTGGCCCCATTCTGCCACTCCAGGACACTGTCCATGGGTGAATTCCCTGCCTGTAGAAAACAAGTCAAGCGTCAGTTTGAGGCATTTATCGCCCCATATAAGTGGGCTTCCTAATTCCTGAAATCAATGCAACATGCTATAATGCTAAGTGTGCAATGAGGAGTATATTCGCAAGAATGCCAGTAGATGGCACCGTGTCCATTTTACATAATAAGCTTAGAAACTAAAGCGACAATACATCACAAGGCCTCGAAATTGTTTTGGGTTACCCATTCTTCTGTCCCAAATGTTCCATTCGGACAAATTCCCTAATGTGACCTCAGTTGACGTTCAGAACACAGAATGAACCTGTTCCGTGCACATTCTCAAGTGTAGAGAATAATCTGTGTAATTCAAGTCAAGGACGAATCATTATTTTCCAACACAAGCTGTGAACACACTTACCCAATTCTTCACTCCCAGGTTGGCTCCATGTATCAGAAGTAACTGGATGAACTTGAATCTGTTCAGTCGGACAGCGTCGTGCATTGGTGTGTCTCCCTCCTAAAAGATATAAAGGATATTACGCATTTTGTATAAAGCATTTTCTGTCGTTTGCCGAAAAGGTGATAAGGGCATAACAGATGCTTACTCTGTCCTTTGCGTTGACATCCGCCCCGCAGTGTATGAGGTGTTGAGCACAGTCATAGTGGCCTGTCCTCACTGCCACGTGCAGAGGAGTGCTCTGGAGCTGGGGGAAACACATCGGTCTCACAGCTGACAGGAACGATGGCAGGTTATTATGTGATGAGCATTCTGCAGAGATGAAATTTGTACCTTATCTCTGGCTGTGAGGTCGCCATTGTGGTTCAGTAGCAGTTCAAGCACAGACAGGCTTCCCCCACGACAGGCCCAGTGAACAGCAGTGGCATCAAGCTGGAAGTAAACAAGAATGAGGCGGCGGTTGTGCATAGCAAAACTCTAGCCAACTTATAGCTGCACAGGAGCCTAAAGCTAACAGTTTTGTGGTATTCTGCACTACAGCAGTACAACTTTAATTTTCATCAGTTTGACAGAATTGATAGACTTCCATGATTTGTATCTGCAGTGTTCTAGCTAGCGTAGATTATACTCATCTTTTATCATACGTTCAACATACCTGTGGTGTTTAACCATCCTGCTAGTCTAGTCACTGAGTTACAAACTAATATAATCCAGCTAGCGTCAGTATAACTCCCAACCTCGGTTATTTGTAAAGAAGATAAGACATTTTGTCTCGGCCAGAGAAGCTAGAAAAGTGTCTAGATACCTATGTTAGCATCCTTACTATCTTGCTAGCTTGCTAAAAAATTATTAGAACACCTTTGCAATAGATATTTGACTTTCTAGCAGCAGTGGACTCCTTATCTCCTTCTGTTGTCACACAAACTAACAGAGAATAAAAAATAGCTTACAGTGATTTATTGTATGTGTAAAGGTCAGTACATCACAAGGTCAAAGTTCAATAAGTTTTAGCATTTGCTGCTCAGCTCCATGGAACTCCACAAAGGGGGCAAACAACGGCTCCATTAAAAGCAGCCGAAACATCTGTGCCTTGATATCGTGAACGCTGTTTAATTATGGATCTTTTCTAGTTGTCCATTCAGGACGTTTTTACACAATGTAAACAACAGCTGGTGTTTGCCAACAGCTGGTGTTTTTCATATATAATATGGGAGATATAAATATAAGATTGTTTCCACTGTGTGGAGAGGGTTAGTGTTAGGATGTTTTTTCTGGCCATAGACTATACTACGGTATAGGCAACATTATTTACATTATCCACAAAGGCTGCGTGTGAAAGAAAACCTTTTTTGTTTGCTTTCTGGAGACTTTTAACCATTAACACCTGAGCTGCTTTCACACCAAGTAACAGTGAAAAGAGCAGGCCTTAAATAGCAGCAGGCAAAGCATCTGAAATTGCTCTCTGCCTTGTATAAATATTAATGTGTTTCTGGCCGCATGTCTACTGTTAGAGGTAAAAATGTGGATTTTTATTATGGTTTATAATTTTGTACAACTTTGTTGAAACTACTGCCATCTTTGGGGATCTCAAAAAGTCCTGGAATCAAGACGAAAACTCTGAAATGCATATGGACCATACCTTATCCTTATTTTCAATTAAAGCCCCAGCTTCCAACAACTTCTTCACAATCTCCACATTGCCTTGTAAACAAGCTCTGTGCAGGGCTGTACGATTGAACTAGAGAAAGAAAGTGGCTTTCAGCTCAGTTAGGATTGCAAAGGGTAGCTGAGCTCTTTAAATAAAAAGCAACTTAGTACTCACATTGTCGCACGCATTTGGGTCTGCACCTCTGGCGAGATAGCTCTCAATCATTGGCAATTTGTTGTCCACAGCTGCCTTCAGAAAGTCATCTTCATCAACAAAATCACACTATGGGAACAACCCATACATCAACATAATACAATCACAATATACTTTATTGTTCATATATTTTGAAATGTACAGTGTAGGCCCTACCATACATGTACTATGGGTAATTATGCACTTAAACTTTGTTTTTTCTCACCAAAAACTCAGGTGCTGGAGGTGTTCTGTGCTCACTTGTCCTCCTGGCTTTCTTTCTCTGTCGAAGCTCTAGGATTTTCTGAAGGTCATCAATAATGTCTTGGTGTAATTGGTTGGAAATGTTAGATCTATCAGCCTGCAAAAACAACCAACAGCTTAATAACAGATGTCTTCTTGTTATACATGAAAGTTAAGTGGTTTTTAATTTTCTAACTTATTTTAATTACATAGTACTCCCTTATAGTGACTTACCTTATTGGCTTCATTGTTACCATCAAAGTTACTGCATATTTCTAGATTAACTTGTCTCTCTTGGTCAAGAGAAGTCTCATAATTTAAGTTGTTCACTTCCTCATTGACTCCATCTTTCTTTCCAGCCACCTTATAAAGAAAGAGCAAAAAGTTGGTGAAATTGAGTATGTGTCATTTTTATTTTAGAAATAGGAATTCACTGCAGATTCAGAGCTATAGACTTGTTAATTGTTCAGATGAGTCTTTAACATGTATTACTCGTGAAAAGCATAGTCAATTTTATAATAATTAAGAATACCCAGGAAACATTTTTAGAAAGTAGAATTTCTAATTGTATTGGAATAAGTAAGGCTCATGTACAGTAATAGAAATGTTCTTTACCTTTTCTCCTTTTGGTTAGGCTTGATTTTGGGCTTAAGTACTCTTACTAAACAAAGGTTACTACCAAACTGATGGACCTACCAGAACTCCCATGTGTGCCATGTAATGTCTGGTGAACTTGCTGCCTGATGATTGCTCGTGTCCCAATCTGTATTGCACCAGAGCCCACCATCTTTTATATTGCTCTGGCATGACATCTAGACCAATTTGCCCTTCCCCTTCTAAGTAAGCCATGCTCCCACCAATGACATGGATGCATGATGAGAGGTCAGTCATGTTTTGAAGGATATGTAAGGTAAATAATAAAAAGAAAACCTCAGAAGGTGCCTCAAGTTGCCACAGTAGTAGGAATGCACTTGAAACAAGAGTAGAGCCGACTAATTCAACCTACTGTACTAAAGGAAGCAATGACCACCATTCCTCTACTCATGCATTCAGGAACATATACAAAAATATACAGGCTTCATGGACTAGTTAAAGAGAATGAACCACTAGAAAAGAGTACAAATGGTCAATAGAAAGTAACAGAAAAGATGAACCAATAGAAAATGTCCAGTTTCATTCAGAATGTTTATACTTTTTCTATAAGGGGACCATTTTATGAGCTATTGCTAACAGATATGCTTGTTTTTTGTCATCTTAAGTTTCCTGCCTTGCACTGACACCAGTAGCCTTAATGAAAAGGTTACTACCTGTGACTATTTTGAGTCAGCACTGACTTATGTGTGACTAAAGGGTCACAAGGGTGCTCATCATGTATGACGGCTGCTGTTTTTACAAGCATGCCCAACATTGGAGACTGTAAATCATTAGAAGACTCCAGTTGTCAAAGTTAGTAAATGAGACGATGGACAGCTTTAATGTTGAGGCACTGCTACTACTAATAAAAATTAATAAATACATAAATAATATTAAAGGTGAGGTAACTGCTGAAGTAATGATATCTTCATTAGCTGCTAGGGTGGTAGACTGGAGCACAGGGAATCTCTGTGACAGTGACAAAATATTGAGCGCAACCATTTCACCTGGTATTATATTTACAGCAATGACACTAAAAAGAGCACTTTGCCACCCTAGAAACATTTTGGAAATGCAACACCATGATGTTGTAAGTGTGGAAGCATCACACACACACACACACACACACACACACACACACACACACTGAGCCGCTTGAGAGAAACAGTCTACTCTCTGTATTCCTGTTCCATTTGCTGTCATGAGCAGAAACCCCAGGTGCCACATCACACAACATCCGCCTATTAATTTAGCCCTGACACCTACAAAGCAGTAACCCTGATCTCCCCCTGGAATCTGTACAAACAGTAATACTCTGTAGGCTTTGTAGAGCCTAATAGATTATGAGAAAAGCCAAACATTAAATTGTTTACTGCTGTCTCATCCATCGCAACAGTTTTTTGAATCATAATGGTGCTATTTTGGTCAAACTTTGACAAAGGAAGGAAAATATTTGTTTGTAATTTATCCTCAGCATTGATAACACCTGAGAACATTTCTCTAAAGCTCTGTGCTGTGTTCTGCACAGTGCAAAAACCATGTGCCGCTGATAAAATGACCACATCTTTGCCTCAGATACAGAACATAATGTTTACAGATTATACAGAGCATTGAGAGCATAAAACCATTTCCTAACAAATCATTTCTGTTTACCTTTAAGAGAAATGATTAAAAAAACAAAACAAAAAAACAAAGTAAAAGTTTCATTACAGTGATGACAATTTCTGCATAATTCACTGATTGAGATATAGGTGTAACCATTGAGTCATTTTTAATTGTAGAGAAACAAATTTGCGTTTCTGTACAGTGGTAGTTGTAAGAGCAAGAAGTAAAGAGGTCTACAGCACATGATTTTCAACAACCTCTTCTTTTAGACATAAATACTATAAAAGAAACTGATGAAACAAATTGCACAAAAACACATTTTATATGAATGCGTGCTGCCTAATTTCCTCTATAAAGGCATTTACTCCTGTATTTTAACTCACACCTATATTTTAACATTGATATGAGACTGTCATCTCATAAATTTGACTTGTAACTCGAAGTATATGTTTTCACATTGGAAGATGTCACATTCTCATAGCTTTTTTGAGTGTGTTGCAGATGTCACACTCACATAGATATAAGTTGATCCATGAAAATATTTTTTTGAACATCTATGATATAAATAAAAGTTCAAGATAAATTTTTAATAAATGTTTCTATGAAACTATAATCTATCCATCAAACTAAAAAGGAATGAAAGAAAGAATAAAACAAATTCATGTAAATAAATCAAGACTTTACAAATAGCAAAAGCACCTCCTTTAAATGGAAGCAATAACACTGTGCTGTATATACACATACATACTGTATGTTTGTTTGAGAGATTTGCTATTTAAGGATCAAATGCTAGTACACGATCATTAAGTTCACCAGGACATAAAATGTTCATGTGCTGATCTCTATTTTTAGGATGATTTATTGCAAAGAGCTCATGGGTAACGTTAGTTAGCTTGGTAGCACTGCTAGCAGCTAGAGAAAGAGTGCTTGACTTCACAAACAACCCTGTGTATCTGTAAACTGTAGATGTTTGGGTCAATGTGTGCAAGTAGAAATCATCTTAGAGACTGTTACTATGCTAATAATAGAGTTTGCTAATGTGTGTATTTGTGGACAAGGAGTGCTTGGTTATGAAATGTCTTTCAGTATCCAACAGAAAATGCAGTCAGATGGACTATGATGTTAATATACCACCCTACACGAGATGCAAGGGTTTTTTATAACCTGTGTCATAGACACTCACATAACACAAATACCATTCAGCTAATATCAGGCCACTAAAGCTATGATTACTAAGTCTTCTTTGAAAAAGCCACTGTTACTTTTTTAACTCAATCTTTCATCAGCGTGAGAGTATTTATATTTTAGTGCGTCTGGGCCACTTAATCCACCTTTGTGCCACTAAGGAGCAAACTGAGTGCTCACCTCTGCCACACTATCATACCCACCATTGTCAAAATTGACATACACTTCTGCTTCTTAGAACCTAACGCCTCTGAAACTATACTAACAAATTTGACCAACCACAGCATAAAAACTAGTATGAGCACCAAAGATTTTGTTTAAAAAGGCTTTAGAATTAAAACATTTTTACATAAGAAATAAAAAATCTCAAACTTTTGTACACTGATGAGCAACCTTTACCATAACTTTATTATACTGTATTTCTCTGCTGTAGCAGCGGCATCAACATACAACTACCAACTGCTGCATCTTTTTGAACCTGACTGACAGTGTAGGAGTCATTTACTGTGTTTAGTTTTTCTTGTGTGATGAATACAACATGGCCAAACACATTCTAGAAAAGAACATGAATCTATATAATAAATAAAATAAATAAATATATATTAAATAAATATTTATCTATATTTATAAGTATATTACAGTTTTCCAAAACATGTATACTCAGATATTTGAACAATATACTTAAGTACTCTAGTAAATGCACTTAGTTTATACTTCAGCATATTATTTTAGAGCATAGAATCCTCCAAAATACAAGAACAGTATGTAAGAAGCTTTGGTTCCTCTGGGAATTTTCACTGCAGTTTCACAAAGAACTCAATACTTCTCAGTCATTTTCACAAAACTTGTCATGCTGCATCAATGCCACATTCTTTAGAATCGCATCAAATTTTGTGAACTTCTCTCCAAAGGGGCACTGCTGCTAACACATTTTAATGTCTCAGAAACGTTACATTATTATTATTACAGCTGTCGTATACTGCTTTTAGGTTTTTTTCCTCTTTTTTCTTATTTTTTGGGCAATAATTTCACATAATTAGACTTCACAAACCCATAGGAAACTTGACAACATTTCATGACAAATGTACCAATACTCAAAATAAGTTGCTTTAAAGGAAATGTCATTACCTAAAAAAATCTTCCTCCTCTAAGCAATCGGACACATTTTGGAGAAAAATATTACTTCATACTCGGATTTTGTAAAACATTCAGCCATTTTTGTAAGTTTTTCTCTGTTTTCAAGCAGATTGGGTTTTAAATGAAATACAGACCATGACGTTAAGGTACTGTCTATATTGAGTGGTCATGTGAGTCACTGGCAGTAAGACAGCAATGCTGGGCATTTACAGCTGCTGCTGTGAGTGGACAGCACATGCAAAAAAATAAGAAGTCAAGGTGTAGCATATGTGGGTCACTTCTGTGGTCCATTCTCATGATCAAGGCAGCTCATCCTGCATTGAGCATGTGTGTTCCTGTGTGTGTGCAGTGTGTGGGACGCTACTCTCGGCTGGCAGCTATCCTCCTGCTGGGAGGATACAGCGAGGTGTTTCCTTACTGATTTACTTCCTGAGAGGCGCGTGAACCTGTCGCCACATAGGGCTACTACAGCATGCCATTCTCAGCATTATATGATATATGAAACATGAACTCAGTGCTGACATATGGCACGGTGGAGGAGGCGAAGCTTTGAATGGTACTTACAAGGTTTATTTCCATCACTTAGTGTAAATAAGTCTCTAATTAAGCCCTTATGATGATAAATGACTATACATAACACACAAATGGCTTCAAAACAATCAAAATATCAGATTTCAGCTGATCTCATTGGTTTGTAGATCTTGTGGTAGACTAGGCAGAAGCTGACCAGAGGATAGGCACCATAAAGTTTTTACTTTTATTGTAGAAAAAGTTGATTTGATGTACATAAACACTGAAGCCCTAACGTCATCTTCAACATGAGTGAGAGCACCTGCTACTGTTTCCTTTGCAGCACCTCAGAGGGATCCGGGGGATTTTTGTTATTATACACTCTTACAAAGAGGTTTTTAAATGGTTCTCAACTTGACTGGAAAGCTCGCCCTCGACTTGCTCAGTAGGGGCTTGGACCCGGTTTCTGTAATGCTGCTTTGTGACAACATCTGCGCTATACAAATAAAATGGACTTAACCTGATTTGACTAAATATAAAAAAGAATGACTTGGTGTAGAATCTTTACATTACTTCAGGATACTTCAATTAAAAAAGATTCTTAATCCTTACACATCTCCTTGAGCTTCCATCAGTGGTGCAACTGGTTGATCTTTAACCCTGTGGTCAGAAGATCATGAGTTCAATTCCTGGTGATGCCAAAGCCATCTGTGACAGGGAGCTCAAGAGGAAACAGCTCACCACAGTAGGTACACTGTCAGAAGAAAGGCTGCTGCACAAACAGTACAAAAGGTACAAGCGTGCAACATGGTTCTTAAGGGCCAAATTGTGTTTGTGTATATTACTTTTATAACCAAATGTTTATAAAATTCAAAATGTAATTAGAACACAGGAGTCAAATGCTATTTAAAAAATACAACTGCCATGTTATGTTCCCTACACAGTAACACACCAGTCTGACAATGTGCAATACTAACGTTTATAAAATGTAACGTATGCAATGTGTCATCAATAGTGCATTTAACACATTAATGCCCAACACTGCTGTACATAATATTATACCAAGGATGTTACCAAACTGCACCTAGACCTGCACTGGCTTTGTTCATGGGAAACTTTTAGCTAGAGTATATAGAATTCATTGGGGTTTTTTTGCATTCTCCATTGTCTTCTTTCTTATACTATATTATACTATATTACTATATAGTACTTTATTCTATTATACTTTATTAACTGTAATTTATTAGAAATTGTAGTTCACTTTTTGTAGCTGCACTGATTGTTAATAGTCTAGTCTGTTAAGGAGGCAATCAATCAAGAATTTAATTGTAATCTGTACACTGGACTTCTTCTTTGAATCCTTTTTACTTAAAGGCACTGAAAACATGCCCTTTAAGGTACCACAGCCGTATGAGTTTTGTTTTCAGAAAATGTAGGACAGTCTTTAATCTCAAATCCCATCAGTCAGAGTGAAGCTTGCCAACAGAACGTGTTATCTGACTTGGGAGTTAGTGTTTTCATCCAAGTTGCCCTCCCCTTCACATAACTTGGAGGAAGCATGTATGGCCCCACTTTATATTAAGTGTCCCTAATTACTGTGTAGTTATACATTAACAATGCATGTAACTACAGTGTAACTACTAAGGAAGTAGCCATTGTTACATATGAATTACAGTAGTTCGGT
>JBBIGC010146422.1:0-19187 GCA_037576955.1 Lepidarchus adonis | reverse complement strand
ATAGATACACACATACACACACAGACACACACACACACACACTGTGTAATATATATATAAAATACAATTGCCTCTCTTGGTATTGAGAAGCCATGGGTCTTTTGTTTTGTTACAGAAGATACAACATTAATAATAATTATGCAAGATATATAAAATATACAGATTTTTACGACTTCAAAGTGACAACTTCCATTCCTTACCAACAGTCTCAGAGAATTTGATGTCTGATGAGGTCAAGACTGTATTTCTGGAAACCTCCAGAGTAACACGACCTCTGTACAGAACTTGCATGCGGCTGATGGAGCCATTTCGACAGAACGTGCCGACATTAACGGCCCCTGCTCGCGTGTACATTAAGATGGTGTAGGTGTGTCCATCAGGGCAGTGATCAGATGATGGAATCTGTCTTATTCCGGATGCTGGGAAGTCCAGCTGGAAAGCCTTTGTGGAAGAAACTTTTAGGTCCCATGAGAAAGTCCTGTTGAAGTCTGGGAAGAAGGAACCTTCTGGACGTATAGTATCATAACTGCAGGTTGTTGAACAATCTGAGGGGAATAACATTCAGCTGAGGAGAACAGAACCCATTTTTTCACTGGATAAACCCTCAAGGCCAAATGATGTTGTAGTTAAACAGTTAAAACATTTTAAACACTCAATCTGAAATTCCTCAATGAATCTCTCACTGATTAGAGCCTCTGGATGTCGTGGTTCAGCATCAATACATAATTATATTCACCACAGGGAGAAAGACAGTTTCTTTTGAGTGTTACATTTTGACATTTCATCTAACAATCTGAAAAGGAATAAAAACAGTGAGTACACTGTTGTTATGATTTTACTGCCTAAAATTAGTGACTTAAGCTAAAGCAGGGAGCTCACTAAACTTCCCATTTAAGATGGAAAAAGTAGAGCTTCTTACCGACAACTGTTGTGATTGCATAAAGTTTGTACCCCCTCTCTTTAGTGCCAAACACTGAGTGAAAATACTTAATATTGTCCTTGGTTTGAGAAGTTAAATGATCAGTGCAAACTAACAAATATAATTTAAAGTTCTGCTGAATCCTTCCATAGGGAAGGGCATGAAAAGTGCAGAAATCTCATACAACTTAGAACAGCTGCATGACCAGAACATGGGCTGGACTATGTAAATTTTAGGGGTGCGAATATTAATGAGCCCAACTGTTATGTCAGTGGTTCTTAACCGGGGTTCGATTGAATCCTAGGGGTTCGGGGAGTCTGTCTCAGGGGTTCGGCAGAGCTTCCACTGTGGAGGTCTGGACACAAGAATTATCGGGTAAATTCATGATGACACGCCCGCTTGACCATCACTGGCTGCAGATGATCATGCTTCACTGTTTGGCCAATCAGGTGCTGCGGGGAGTTTAGCGCTCAGTAGTCAACGTGTGACTGTGGTGGTAGTACTTTGTGTGATTTTTTTTTTTAAATATTTTAATCCATAATAACTATGTCGGGCAAAAGAAGAAAGTGGTCGGACGAATATGTACATGGATTCACATGTATCCATGTATCATGGGAGTGAGTGTCCTATCTGCATGATTTGCAAATCCAAGTTGAGCAACTCTAGTCTCGCACCAGCATCTGTTGGTTTTGTTCTTTGAACAAGGTGATGTTCATGCACATCTCATTTTGTGCACCAGTAAAAAAACATATCTATGTCTTAAATAAAAAAAAATATATAATATTATTTTTTTAAATATTTTATTTTTCACTAAAGAGGGGTTCGGTGAACGCGCATATGAAACTGGTGGGGTTCGGTTCCTCCAACAAGGTTAAGAACCACTGGTTTAGACAATAATCAGCTCATTAGATTTGATGCATCACAACAGCTGCATTAGTAAATGTCAGCTGGTGCCAATTTCAAAGCTTTACAAACACTCTGACCCTTCAAACCCTGTGCACACACTTGTGCACAAATCAATAACCATGGGTTCCTCCAAGTAGCTGTGTAAGACTCTGAAAATGGTATTGATGCCCACAATACAGGAGAAGGCTAAAAGAATATAGCATGCTTTGGGGCTGTGTTGTGTTGAAAGAAAGTACAAAAATTAAATTTTGGCTTAAATAAAGAGCATTACATTTGGAAGAACAACACTACTGCATTCCAGCATAAGAACCCTATCCCCAACTATGGAGAAGGGTGTATATAAGGAATGTATATATAAACATACATCCAGTCCTACACCCAATCATAAACAAACATTAATAAGATTACATTTAATCTGAAAGAAAGACAACCTCCTTAAAAGGTGCCTAAGCAATAATTAAACTCCCTTTACCTTTCCTTTCCTCCAGACCTCGGAGCAAAGCAGCGATAATGTCGGACTTGGAATTACTCAGCTTATTATTCTGCTTATTCTGCTGTTCTTCCTTCACCCTTGCAGTGGCAGCAGCCTCCTCTTCTTGCTGCTTTCTTCTATGATCCTCATCTTGTTTCCTTTTCTCTTCCTCTCGCCTCTTCCTTTCTTCCTCCTCCTGCTTCTTCCTCTCCTCCTCTTTCCTCTTCCGCTCCTCTGTGTCCCGGATGGCTGCCTCCTGTGCTCGCTGTCGCCTTCTTTCTTCTTCTTCCTTTGCTCTCCTTCTCTCCTCCTCTTGCCTCTCCTCCTCTGCTCTCTTCCTCTCCTCCCGCTTCCTCTCTTCCTCTTGTCTCCTCCTCTCCTCTTCCCTCCGCTCTTCCTCCTGCCTCTTTCGCTCCTCCTCCAGTTTCTTCCGCTCCTCCTCCAGTTTCCTCCTCTCCTCATCCATTTTCCTTCTCTCCTCTTCTCGTCTCATGAGGTCCTCCTCCTCAAGTCTTCTCCTCTCTTGCGCTCTCCTCTCCTCCTCTTCTCTCTTTCTCCTCTCCTCCTCCACCCTCCGTTTCCTGTCCTCCTCCTCCCTCTGCTTCCTCTTCTCTTCCTCTCGTGCCCTGTGCTCCCTCTCTGCCTGTTCTTTGGCAACCTGTAGGCGAGCCTGCCTCTCTCTCTCCTCCTCTTCTCGTATCTTGGCCTCTCGCTCCTCCTGCAGTTTCCTCTGTTTCTCCTCCTCCTCATGCCTCAGCTTCTCTTGCCACTTACGTTCTTTCTCTTGTTTAATCCGCCTACAAAAAAAAAGTTAATCAGCATCCAGCCCAACCTGACCCCATCTTTCACATACTCACAAAATACACCATAAATACCCATGAGGAAGAACGCTTCAGTTTTATTTAATACTGAGTATCTGCCAATCGTGCTTATATCTACAGTTGACAGACACTGATTTTGAGGTCAAATCTGATGTTAATTTCACTTTCCTGTTTAAAACAGTTCCACACTGAAGACATTGAAATATGCCTGGAATGTGTAAAATTGACATGGTTGTCTATTCATTGACTTAAAAATGACATTCCTTCTTTTCCAACATATGGTTCTAGTTGTGTTAAGACACCACATCTTTGCACGACAGCGAATATTGCTCACCGCTGCTCTTCCTCCTCCATCTTCCTCCTCTCCATTTCTTCCTGTTTGCGTCTCTTGAGTTCACGAAGTTTGTCTTCTTTGATACCACGCAGTTTGTCGAGAGCCACTTGCTGATTCCTCTGGCTTTCTCTGAGATCCTACCAGACAAAGTTGTAGTGTAAGTGCTTTACTTCTTTGTTGCAATCAGGTCTAGATAAAATTATTTATTATTTTTCATGAAATAAATTTTTGTTTTGTTACAAAAGACATTACATTTAATAAAATGAAATAATTTTTACCATGACCATTAAGTAAATACTACAAGTTCTTAGGTCAGGGGTGTCAAACATCAAAATATAACTTTACAGAGGATTATTTCAAACCAAATTCAAAAATCTCTTACAGTTTAACAACCCTGCCTTAAGTATAGCACAATCAGACAACCGTAACATGCTTAGGATATGAAAAATGAAGAATGAATCTAAGATCACCATGGGAAGACGGGAAAACTAAGAGGGGGCAAGAGTGAGACAGACAACCTTCAGGAGGAAGAAGAGGTTATGAAGACAGCGCAGTAAAGAAAGCAGACTCTTTAGCATACAGTCATCCACTTCCTCAAACTGCAGTGAAAGCCAGCGAGAAATAGGTAGACAGACAGAGAGACAAACACAGACAGACAGACGGGCTCTACAGCTAGTTATAAAGACAAGGGGACAAAAGCAAAGCAGGTTATTAGTATCAGCAACTATGCTTGCAAAAATGACAGTTCTGGAAGGACAATTACATAGCATTTTTCCTTTAGATTATTTATTTAGTGAATACGGCAATTAAATCTACTATGACAGTTCTACAAAGCCGGGAAGAGGTTGTATTCATCCAGGAAATACTATGTGCACTACCACAACATTAAACATCTTTTTTATATTTAAATTTACTAGCTGATTTTGATTTTGTGATGCGCTCACCTGTATGTCCTTCTTATATTGATCCATGTCAGACAGTTTTGCTGTTGTCTCTTTTTCTAATGCATCAAGCTGTTCTTTCAATTTTCTACAGTTTAGGTCCTTCTCTGAAACACTTTTCTGTAATGTGGTCACTGTTAAAGCTGGACAGAAAATAAAAACAGGTTAAAATGGGTCATGGGTCAGACGTCAGTTATGGTTTTCTAAACATTTTATTCAGAATTGTTCACTGTACTGGTGATAGAAACCAGACATCAAATGCAGGGTGTTTGGAAGACAAAACATCACAGATTTTTTCTCTATTATAATAAAAATATATACAATGTAAGGAGGCAAAGGACACCTATGGATTCACTGATTATCTTAACTAGCACTCAAAATTACTCATTTTAACTCATTGGTCAAAAATACAGAACTGGTTCCAGCATTTTTAACACAAGACATTCTTATATGTACCTACCCAATGACAATTTAATATTCAATTCTTTTTAATTCAATAAATTTATTAATTATTTATAATTTATTATAACTCAAAAGAAAAATGTCATGATTTTCAAAAACTATACAAAGCCATATTTACTTGAAGACAACATCATAATTTTGAAAATGAGACATTTAACATTATTATCTTTTTCTACAATTATATAAGCTGGGTTTTGAACTGTGCACTCATAATATGCTGGATGGTCGCTCTCCTCTTTATTCTGAAGGATGTGGTAGGGGATGGATAGGGGATAAGGGCAGTGGTGGCCTAGTGGTTAGGACTTTGTCCCTGAGATCAGAAGGTTGGGGTTCAAGTCCCAGCACGGGCACCACTGAGGAACCCTTGATCAAGGTACCATCCCCACATCACTGCTCCCCAAGCGCTGTTAATAGCAGCTCCATGTGTGCACGTGTGATGGGTTAAATAAAGAGGACACACTTCGTTGTGGTGCACTGTGTGCTGTGGTGTGTTTACAATGACAAATAGTCACTTTAACTTCACTAGAGACAAGTTTTACCTTATGTTGTGATAAACCAGAAGTGGTTTTCAATAGTCCTCCTGAGCCCATGCAGTACTTTTCACTACAGATTTGTGTTTGTTTTCAAGGTCTGCAGATCACAGCTATTTGATACTGGTTTTTGGCCTTGTCACACATGCACAGAGATTTCTCAGAATCCATGGTACATTTTAGGATATGTACCATTGATGCAGTTTCCATTTTAATTTAGGACTGTTATTCTTTAACTTGCACTATTTTCTCGCACAGGCTTTCACCAAGTGGTGAAACACTCTCCATCTTTACTTCAGAGACTCTGCCTCTCCTCTTTTTTGATTCTGTCATGTTACAGACCTGTTGGCAATTAATTATTCATTATTCACTAATATTTGGGAGATGTTTTCACATTTTACATTTAACACAGAATCATAATGTTTTGGCAAATAACTTGATTTACTTTCCTTGTGTTCTAGCCTGTCTTACTTGGCATGCTGTTAAAATTCACACTGCGGAGTCTCTCATTCAGCTTCTGCTGCTCAGGGGCCAGGTGTGCTAGCTTTCTTTGCAACTCCTGCAAAAAACATATGAATTCCTCTTTAAAATATTTTACAGCTTACATTACAGAGGCAAGGAGAAATGAATGAAAACACCATTCTTATACACCAAAGTATATACAGGGGGTCTTCAAGTTATGCTGGGATCTCTCTCATAGGCATTTGTTGTGGGATGTGGTGTGTTTAATGGGGAGCAATGCATTGTGACATATGTAGTGTCTGCTGTATATAAATAAAAAATGCAGTACATATATCAGGCAAAAAATAATTGCATGTTTGGTTATGCATCCCCTTGATTCCACAACAGCATTAACACCTACTGCTGATGACTAGTAAAAAAAGGTCAATCTCATTTAACAGACATCTTGATAACGCTATGGATATGATATGTGAATACAATGTGCTGTACTTGTAATTGTCATTATAACCACCTATTTAATCACACTGTGAGTTCTTGTTTTTCCCCACTGCCTATTAATACAATCCTGTTAATGCTCTCTCAGACCAAATAAATGGTAGAGGAAAGAGGAAAAAGAAAAAGACATGGCTTATCTGGGTGGAACTAAAATCACTGAGAAAAACCTGTTAAAGAGTAAAAAAACAAAGATACTATGTCAAACCTCATACTGCTGCTGTAAGGAGTTGATTTCAATAATATGAATATCTCTCTTCTGGTTAATACCATCCAGTTCGCTTTTCTGGACTTTCTTCTTGGCCTGAGCATCTCGAAGTTTGTCAGAGATCTGCCTGTGCTTGTTGCCCTGAACGACACAGAAGACGGAAAGAAAAACATCAACATGTCATCACTGTACATGTGAAGAAAGGGAATCTAATATTTTAGAGTAAGTTTAGTAAATGTTATTAAACACATGCTCTATCTTTCATTTATACTGTCTATATAATGCTGAGATGGAATTTAACCAATGATAGTAAAATGGTGCTAGAGCCTCACCACAGCTTCAAGCTCCATCTCCAGACTTCTCTTTTTGGCTTTGAGACGGACAATGTCCTCCTGCTCCTGACTCTTCTGCCTCTGGAGCTCTTGCTTTTTTCTCTTCTCCCACTCCAGTTGCCGCTGCCGTTCCAGTTCCTTTTTGGCTGCCTGGAAGCCCATTTACAATATTAACCTACTGACAAAAACCCTTAACAGCATTAATAGAACTTTTGATTTATGAGACAATAATCCAAATCTAATGTCTGTACAGAAACTTTGGTTTTGTATAGAAGTTTTTTAAAGGCATGTACCGTATTTCCCAAACGATAGGCTGCCCCACATTATAGGCCGCAAAATTCAATAAGTCTCAGAAAATGCTTATTTATGTTTTAAAACTATAAGATAAGCTGCCCCATGTCATTAGCCACAGTGTTACTGAATTTACCAATCTGAAGTAGAAGCATATAACTTGACTTGCCCCTGGAGGCCTTTGTAACTCTATACCAGTAGTGGAATCATACAGTAGTTGAGAATAAACAATTAAATTAAGAAAATATTTTAAAATTATATTAAAAACTCACCTTTTCCTGCACTGAATTATACTTAGCAAATGCGTTTTCGTGTTTTTAGATAGGCCGTCCCATTTAAGCAAGCTGCACCCAATAGCAGGTTTGTAAAATCAATGTATAAGCTGCGGCTTATCATTGTGGAAAATATGGTAACAAAGTGTAACAATGACTTTTGGGACAGTGTGGCTGTGGTTTATGCATGTATCTCAGGGCTCTCAACATGGTTTTGGGTTCAAAACTATTGGTTATCCCAAGGAATCTCTCCAATCTCTTTCCCCAATGGGGGAAATGAGGATATATGAACAATGAGAAAGTATCAGCAAACAATTAGCAGATAAAAATATTCTAATGACAAAGCATCTCATCTAACCTACCAATAAATGCACTTATTATTTAAATAAATGAAATATAACATTAAATAAACATTATTCTTTAACATATTTGTGCAAGTGCTTTTCCTGCTTCTGGGTAGGTTTGCTGTGTTTACTCAGGTTTATGTTCATGTACTGAAAAAATAAATGAATACAGAAACTAAAAAAAAAAGACATCTAGCAATCTAGTCAATAGATCTCATATTTCTCTTAATGAGACTGTTGTAATTGGATGTACCTAAAACATTCTTACAAAATCTCATAAATGGCAACTAGTGTATATAATAACCAGCTTTAATATTTTTTGTTATTTTAATCCCCTTTTCCCCCCAAAATTTGTTTTTGTTTACAAAGTTGCCTAAAATGTTTACCACTGAACCAATCATGAACACGCTGATAGAGCTCACCTCCTTTCTCTCCAGCTCTTTGAGTCTTTCCTCTTCTCTTAGTCTCTCCAGCTCCTTCTGTCGCTCTAGCTGCTCCTCCTCCTCTCTCTTTCTCCTCAGCTCCAGTTCCCATATTTCCCTCTCTCTCCTCTCCTGCTCCTCACGGGCTTTCTGTGCTCTTCTTTCCTCCTCCCGCCGCTGCTGCTCCTGCAGAACTTGTCGACGCTTCTCCAACTCTGCATTTCCCAGCTCCAAGTTTCGCTTAAACTTGTCCTCAAAAGTCACTGTAAACACAGGACAAGGGCATGCACATCCTCTTACAGAGAAATTACATTGAACACCAAGGTGTACTGGTGAACTGAACACTACTTATGTTCATCATCATCATCATCGACAACAACAGTTGTTGTTATTAATGATAATAATATTTTTTATAATATTTTATATATTATTTTTTAATGTCAATATTATACTGGCTAAAAGGCAGACATAGGAAAGCTCTGTAACAGCATCTTTTATTTAGAATACAATGACTATTCATAATGACAGTTCAGTATTTAATGGTCTGTGTCTGTGTCGAGATTCCAAATATGATCGGTTATGTAAGTAACTGTGCAGCAGTTGAAAGGGTCAAGTGTAGGTCATGAATTAGTCACAGAGGTGTTTTACTGAATACGTGCTGGGTGTGGTGCAAAGCCTTACAGTTCTTGGATTTCTGTGGTGGATCAGGCTCAGTAAACTCTTCAGTCAGCCCAGCATAGATAGACGGACTTGCAGTTCCATTCAGTGAATCACCAACTTTGCCCCTTCAACACAAGTTCATTGACAAATGTTGAGTTAAGGAATGAGCAAAGTGAGATTTTGTTATCATTATCTCAGGGAGGTCACAACTATTACATAATTATTTCAATCATTCAGAACATATGCAGCAGCAAATAAAATTAGAACAGCATACATGAAGTCAAATTAATGTAAATATATGAAAACAGAAAATCCTTAAATAAAGACACGTCATTGATCTTATAAAAGTTAAAGCACAAATGTAGTGTATCTGAACATGAATTACTGTATACTGACTGCAAAAAAATAGCAACAAATAGCAGGTATGTTTAAATATTATGACATGATTATGTTGTTTTAGGTTTTTTATTGCATTGCCAGTCTTTGAAAAACAACATGATAAATGTTGTTTCAAAATGATAAAAAAAAATGCAATACAAATTGTAAATGATAAAATACAGTAGATTACCCATCAATGAATTTAAAGCTCAATTGTTGCAAGCAACTTGTATTTCTTTTGAATGAACACAGGATACTGACTGTAGGTCGACCGATACCGGTACTTCAGGGCCAATATTGAAACTGATTATTGAGTCAATAACCAGCATTTGACAAGCACCAATACATAACTTAATTTAAATAACTTTATTGTTTAAAAATACTTAAACTTTTCCCATGATTTGTATAAATATTTTTATATTACTTTATATAAAAAAAACATATACATTTAAATTAGCAGGAAGAGTCTCCAAGTTGTGATCAGCTGACCTTACACATTACATGAGAACACCATCTCATAGGAATGAGTAACAGAGTTAGTGTAATGTAAAGTAAAGTATCCAGAGTGGAAGCTCAAATAAAGTTCTGTTGCAACATTAGCAGTCACGGTTACATACCGCTATTCTCATTGCAGGTAACATTGCTGGCTCATAAAGAAGATACAGAAGTTCCACTCTGTTTTTTTCAGCAAATACATTATCCTGCATTGCACTGAAATCACTTAATATCAGTTAAGGTCAAAATTAAACACTGATACTAATAATCTGCAAAATGCCTTATATCAGCCTACAAAAATCATGCAACCCTTAATCCTGACCTTTAATAAGCAGTAATATTGTGAAGTACCTTAGTGATGGGGGTACTAGGTCTGCAGGAAGAGCGAGAGGCAGAGGCTGTCCTTGTTTGGCCATATCAACTAGGTGCATGGCTAAAATGAACTCTTCTGCCTTCAGTTTACCATCTTTATCTACATCAGCAAGGTTCCTAAGAAAAGCACAAAGAACAATCACCGGATCAACCAGTTACAATAATGTCTACTGACAGATACAAAAACACATCAGCCAACTACTGATTTTGTAGTTTATGTAAACATGAATGGCGGTGATACCAACCAGATAGCTGCCAGCTGTGTTTGAGTTAACAAGGTTGAAGCCATTGCATTTCTCACTTGAGGACCTGCAACCAAAAGACAAACCAGGGTTTAATTTGGGTTAACAATAGATGGTTCTTAATGTCTGCACAAGAAAACTGACCATAAAATAGCCCAGTGCAAAATTTTCAATGAGAAGATGGTATGAAGTATCACAGGTTTGATGAATCATCTAAAATACACAAGATGAGACTTTTCTGAGTAGCCTACATTGCTGCTTCCCATGATGAAATAAAATAAAGCATTAACCAAAATCAAACTAATACTGATTGTGCTAATAATGTGAGTCCAATAACTGATAAATTATCAACTACCACTATAATTAAACAGGAATTAAAGGTTAGAAAGAAAGTGTAGTTCATTATTTAAAAAAAAAAGTCTAGCACTGTTTCAACTATAACTATGACTGTATCTTGAACTACAACCTGGAAAGTTTCCCCTAAGTTATGACTAGCAGATACTTTTGTTGCACCAACAAAACTGGTCTGACTGAAACTGACATGTATTCCTCATGCCAGACAAAGTAAGTGTTCTCCTTCCATTAGGACACTTACATTTTACATTATGGTTATGAGGAGTGACATGCACTGCTACAAATATGAAGCACTTTCTCTTGAAGTGACTGACATTGGGTTGGAAGTGTACTGACTTGAACTTTTACATGCCATATTACAGTGTAAACAAAATGAACACACCTACCTTTCTTTATCTTTAATTATGGAGTTATTTCATATTCTATGTGTAAGTGCTCTCTACCGAACATGTGAATGGTTCTCTACCAAATTTAGATTGACATATGATTTTTTAAATTTTTTTAGATAAGAGGATTAACACGTCAGTTTAATGTTTTTATGCATTATTGAATTTTATTTTTGTATTTTTGCCATGGCATCCTCAATATGAGAAGGCAGTTCAAACTCCAGACGTTTGTGTTTATGATTGGGAGTGTTTTTTCCATGCATTCCTCCCAAACAGCTTGTTGGCATGTACAAAGTGCCTGATGGTTGTTTTGGAGACGTTGTGACCCTAAGATGTTATCATTTATTGCAATTCTTTGGAGAACTTTTTGGAGAACTCCTTACTGTGCATGTTGGCAACATACCCTTGTGTCCTCGTCCAGGTTTGTTTACCACTGTTCCAGTTGTTTAAACTGACAATAGATATGGGCAGGTGCAGGCGAGGCCATTTTCTTGTAGCCATTGCCTGACTTGTGAGGGTCGACACACATCTGCCCTACTTGAATTATGTCTTCCTTTGTCTTTCCCATGTTCAAGAGTGTATGGCCTCTGTGTCCCATCATATTTATACCCCAGAGAAACAGGAAGTGATGAATTACTAATTAAATACTCTGATCAACTTTGTAAACTACTGAAGAAATGACAGAAATACTTCAATTACATTTATTTCCTATGAATTATTAGGGGTGCTATTATTAGGTGAATTCATGAAAAATAATTATTTCTTAGTCAGGGATTGTTTTCCCCTTAAAATTCACTTGAGTTGAAGGTAACATTTTCTTACAATTTTGAGTGTGAAAGTATACTTCTGCAGTAAAAAATGAATTTATTTTAAGGCTTTTAACACATCTTAATTATTGGGGTGCCAATAATTATGGAGGTATACTAGGGGTGGGAATAGCAGGGTCTCTCACGACATGACACGATATGCAGTATGTGGCCCACGAAAACAATAATAATGAGAATTTGTGATAATCAATATATAGCAATATAACACAGAAACATGGGCATGCGTTATTAACTTACATAAGTAACAGCAATGCTATTGACACCTTTCCCATATTTGCTTTGCAACCATGGTCGAAAGCGCAGAGAAACCTCTGCTTCAGCTTCAGGGCTTTATCTCGGTTCCTCTTTGTTACTTGACAATTAGCATTAGCATTGTGCTAACAACAGTCGAACACTAAATGGTGCACTACTCCGGGCCTCCCGCTACAGCACGTTAGTTTAAGCTGTGTCTATACCGTGCTACATACAATGTAATACATTTCCTCTATATTTCATAAACGTATCTTCATTTACAACTCACACATTATACTGCACATATATTTGAACAGAACTTGCTTTCCTCTGTTATAATTACCGGTAATGTACACCTGCATGTTCCTTTGAACTGAATGCAGCAAAATGTTTACACAATGCATTTTTTAAATACCTGAAAGATAACCAAACATTTGCTTATCCAGGCCATTGAACAGCTGTCTGTATTTAAGGCGGGATGACTGTGGCACAGCCCAGTCCGAGAAGCCAGCCTTAGGAGAGCTGCTGGTTAGAGATGTTGTGGAGGAGGAGTTAGAGCTAGAAGAAAAGATGGTATGTGTATCAGTCAGTACTTTTCTCATTAACTCATTGCATTTCAAAAAGGGTGCATAGTTGGCCAATATATTGGACAACATTTTGCTACACAATTATATTGACACATCTTTAATATAAAAAACAATAATAGGCTTAAAATATTACCTGCTTAAACCAAGGTCTAGAAGCGATGAGGACATAGGTGTTGCAGAAAACCCCAAAGGAGAGGTAGTAAAAGAACTGTTTAGTGGGAGAGCTGTAAAAACACAAAATTTGTGGGAGAGGCCAGTGTGAATGCATGCTGAATATGCAATCTGCCACGTCTGCAACAACGAAGCACTGACAAGCTTTGTTGCATTTTTAAGAAAAAAAAACTATTAGGCTTAACCTTGAAATAGATGTTGTTGATATATGTGTACTACACTGCTATTCAAAACTTTATCCTCTTACTAGTAGTCAGCTAGAACAACAGGTCTGTAGTATATTTAAAATCACAAGTATGCATAATTTAAATTCAGATTATTTTGAGGGTTTAATTGAATAAATATGGATTAATTTGGCAGCCAATAGGCAGCAAATAATTTTAAAGCTTAAACACATTTAGTATGCATTTAAATGCATGTAGCATATATTTTAAAACTTCAGTTTTGTACAAGTTCAACTCCACTGGCTAATTTGGTTTCCCTTAACACATTAGCTGGCAGAGTGAGTACTTGTATGTTTTGCTTTTCAGACAACCTCTCATCCAAATTAAAATGCCTGCTACCACAGTATTTCTGGGCAACACAACAACTGTGGGATCAAACGGCAATGCGCAAAAATTCAACTGCAAAACTTGCAAGTTAAAGACACTTACCATTAGAAAGACCAACAGGAGTGGGCTGCAAGATACCCACAGGTCCATTGGGAAGAGCAGGAGTGCTAATGGTGGGCATCATTGGCATAGCCATGCCAGTGGGTATCATATGAGACATGCCCTGCATAGGGCTTAATGAGGTCAGCGTGGAGTTCATCGTCATGGGAGTAAGAAGAGGCATTGTGGGCATTATGGTTATATTTGGCATGGATCCTATCCCTGAACATATAGAAAAGGTGTAAATTATTCACATACACAAACAGGAAAACAGAAAACGTTCAAAATTAAATTAGACCCACTGACAAACAAGAAGTCAGCTTGTTAAATTTCCATGAGCAGGACAAGTGACATCAGTCTTGTGATAGTATGTAATTAAAAATAATTGAATGTGATCATTCTCTGTGGCTTTAAGAACAACAGAGTGCCCAAATAGTTTCCCATTCACATGGTCTGGTTCTGAACGAATTAACAATACTCACCTTAAAGCATTTTAGAGTTTAATTTAAGCATTCCTTCAAGGACAGCTAGTGGGCCTTGAGCTAAATGTATATTGCTCAAATGATATCTGATCTGTAATATCTGCTAGTATTTTAAGCAAAAATTCAACTTGACTACTTGAAACATTGCTAAACAAAATGGCATTCTTTTCAGACAAAACACGTAAAAATGAAGGGTGTTTCTGGAAGTTACTGGAAGCTCACCAAGTGATGTTACTGGCATTGAAGGTGCAGGTACTGGTGGCTGCTTCATGATGATGGGTAGAGCTGAGGGCAGATTCTGACCTTGCAGCTTCATCTTAATTAACTTCATGGCAATAGAGAACTCCAGACGGTCCATTTTTCCATCTTTGTTCATGTCAGCAAGGGCCCTGTAGCAGGAAAATGTACAAAATCATGAAAACATTTCCTTTGTGACAAATACTACCCTGCATAAATTTTATCCAAATATCACTTCTGAATGAATGTATTTATAATAAAAAACAACAGCCCTTAGCAGAGGCACTGTACCTATTTCTGTTAGAGCAACACATCCATGATCACCTTACAAGGACTCCTTCACATTTAGATGTTGACTATGAATATCAGTGGAACATTGTTATCAGGACTGTTAATTAATTTACTTGGTTATGTTATAAATCAGATTTCATTAACCATTCATACATTTTTTTAGTGATGATATATGTTTATCAAGCTTTTTTCATTTTTTCTTTTAGATAGCACAAACATATATAGAGTCCCCAATCCATACTGCACCATTGATACAAACATCCAATATACAGACAGTATAAGTGTATTAGGACATAAAGAATAGATACGTTCTTGGACATATGGATATTTAATCTGAATTTTAACAATACTGGGAGATTCAAGTAATAGTAAAGGTAATATGAATAGTAATAAGAAAAAACATTTCAAAATATCATGTACAATGTAATTCTACAAAGGATTGATTAGAACATTGTCACTCAGCATTTTGAAGGAGGTTTTCCCTATTTAAACCAGATATTTTGTCGCTCCTGACTGTTGAGGTGAGAGTGAGCACCATGATGAAATCATAAGAGCTGTGTAAAGCCTTCGGAAAGAAAACTGTAGCAGCTTATATATCTGGTGAAGGATTTAAAAAAGATCTCAAAAGAATTTACAATCAGCCATTCCACTGCATGTAAAAAAAAATGTCTGTAAGTGGAGGACTTCAAAAACAACTGCCAACTTGCCCAGGTCTGGCCGTCCAAGCAAGTTCACTCAGACCAGACCGCAAGATGCTAAAAAATGTCACCAAAAACCTTAAAATATCATCACGGGACATACAGCCTCTTACAGACTCTTACAATTACATTTATTCATGTAGCTGACGCTTTTGTCCAAAGCGACTTCCAGGTACAGGAACAATCAAGCATTTGTACAGAAACAATGTTTATCTGCAATTAAATCTCTTTCTGTTCCAAAGATAAATAAAAACACGATTTGACATTGATCTGTGAACATTTCTTAATAAAGATCTGAATATTTAAAGGGGTGTCCTATGTTTTTTACATGACTGAATTCTGGTAATTTAAGCAGTTTTATTAGTGAATAAGCTTCAATGATAAACTGTCATTGTTTAAAAAGAAAGTCAAAAACAAACAAAAACAATAAAATTATGAAAACAAAATATTTTGGGGATGAACGTTAACTTGTAGTTTACTGAAGCACAGAACATAGCACAGAATAAGCCATAAATGTAAATCATTCCTTTACTTTCCCCCCTTCTATCCATATATAGATTCATTACACGTAGAGTGAAATATTTTAGCTTACATATAATGAAACCCAAAATTCACTGTCTCAGTGAATATCAAATAAAATCAATCAAAAAAAATAAAATAGATATTTTAAACAGAAATGTCAGGCCTCTGAAAAGTAGGTTAATTCCTATGGACTCAATACTTGGTTGTTTCTTCTTTTGCGTGAATTACTGCATTAATGTGATGTGGCATAGAGGAGATCAGCCAGTGGCTCTGCTGAGGTGTAATGGAAGCCCAGGTTGCTTTGATCTCAGCCTTTAAGTCGTCTGCATTGTTGGGTCTGGTGTCTCTCATCTTCCTCTTAACAATACTCCATAGATTCTCTATAAGGTTCAGGTCAGGAGAGTTTGCTGCCAATCAAACACAGTAACACCCTGTTCGTTGAACCAGCTTTTGGAACCTTTGGCAGAGTGTACAGGTGCCAAGTCCTGCTGGAAAATAAAAAATCAGCATCTCCATAAAGCTTGTCAGCAGAAGGAAGCATGAAGTGCTCCAAGATTTCCTGGTAGATGCTGTGTTGACCGTGGACTTCAGAAAACACAGTGACCAACACCAGCAGATGACATGGCCCCAAAACATCACTGACTGTGGAAACTTCACACTGGACTTCAAACAAGGTGTATTCTGTGCCTCTTCACTCTTCCGCCAGACTCTGGGTCCTTGATTTCCAAATGATATGCAAAATTTACATTCATCTGAAAAGAGGACTATGGACACTGAGCAACAGTCCAGTGCTTTTTCTCCTTAGTCCAGGTAAGACGCTTCTGACGTTGTCTGTTCAGGAGTGTCTGGACATGAGGAATGCGACATTTGTCTAGGATTCATCTGTGTGTAGTGGCTCATTTAAAGGCTCAGGAAATCTTTGAAGGTGTTTTGAGTTAATTAGCCAATTAGGGTGTGACACCATGACTTTCGAAGATTTCACTTTTTCACAATATTCTAATGTTCTGAGACAGTGAATTTTTGGTTTTATTATCGAATAATCATCGAAATTCCAAGAAATAAAGGCTTGACATATTTCACTCCGTGTGTAATGAAATGGAATGAAACAAACGACAAATTGATTTTTAAAGTACATTAAGGTCATGGAGTGGCCTAGCCAGTCTCTGGACTGCCTTAATCCCAGAGGAAGCTGAAGCCTCAAAACCTTAATAATTTAGAGCTGATCTATAAAGAGGAGTGGATCAAAATTCCTCCTACTATGTGCACAAACCTGATCATCAACTACAAGAAACGTCTGACCTCTGTGCTGCCAAAAGGGTTTTACCACAAGTACTAAGTTTTGTTTTGCTAGGGGATTAAATACTTATTTTACTCAATAAAATGCAAATCAATTTATATATTTTATATAATGTAAAAACATTTTGGGATATTCAATCTCTCAGTATTAAAACAAACCTTTAAAAAACCTTTAAACCATTAAAAATCAGCGAGGGGTCAAATAATTATTTCCTCCACTGTATGAAAAACTGGTTCATCTGCAAATGGTCTATATACTTCAACAACTGATAAATTTGTTATTTCCAGTGCAGACTGAACACCATTTATGCTGAAACCGGTATTCACCTGCAGCTTCATTCGGTATTTTTAGCATGCTTAGATAGAAGATTAAATTCAATACATTTCTCAAGGTGCTCCACTCTTAAAGGCTTAATAGAATATACTTTATCCCCTTAAATATGCCTTCAGAGATTCCTGTTTAGATGAAAAGGTAATTCTTGGTGTCTGACTGATCTGCAAAAACAGTTTTATTTAAATGAAATTGACAAAGCCCTCAACAGCAAGTAATATACATCAACAACAACAATATAGTGTGCAGACCTGTAGGCTTTGTAGGCAAACTCCATGCAGTGCTATGAAAAAAACCAAACCTATTTGGGCCCATGTGAAAAAGGAATTAACCAATAAATCTAATAACTGGTTGTGCCACCCTTGGCAGCAAGAGCTGCAATAAAGTGTTTGGAATGATTTGTAATGAGTCCTATACATTGCTGTGGAGGGATTTTGGCCCAATCTTTGCAGAGTTCTTTTAATTCTTTAATTAGCCTACTCAAGGTCATGCCATAGCATCTCAATTTGATTCAAGTCCAGACTTTGACCATGATTAAGAACAATAACCTTATCTGAGGCAAGTGAGCACTGCAGTTCTTTAGATGTTGATCTGGGTTCTTTTTGTAATTTTGTGAGTCTGGCCACTCCAGGTAGGGTTCACCACTGTGGATTTGTGGATAATGGCTCTTTCACTGTGGTTCACTGGATTGCCAAAGCCTTATAAATGCCATTGTAACTCTTTTCAGACTGATATATGTCAATGACTTTGTTTCTCATCTGCTTTCTTTAGATCATGACATAATGCGTTGTTGTTGGTTTTTTTTTAGAGATCTTTTAGCCTGGTTCATTTTTTCAGACAGGTTCAATTTCAGTGATTTCTTGATTGAAAAGGTCTGGCAGATAATATTTTGCCCCTTAATGAATTAAATTATCATTTAAAAACTTTTTTAAAAATTTTTCTCTGGTTATCCATATTTTAAAAAATGTTGAAAAATGTATTGTGACAAATATGGAAGGGAGCAAACTGTAGGTTCATGGAGAGGGTCAGCAATAGATTTGTGATGGGACAGTACAAGATAAATGAAGATTTCATGACTACAGAGGTCATGGTGACAAGCCTAAGGTTATTCAGTCCTGTGATCCTGGGTATTTTGGTAATGAAATACTACCATTATTCTGAAATAATGGCAGAGGGTTTTAAGTCAGCAGTACAGAAATTGTAAGCACAAATGTTCAGTGTGGAGATAAGACTAAATCCAGGCTAGTTTTTGGCAAGGGATCTGCCACATACTGTAAGCATCTTGTTAGAATCCCTATTTAATAAAAAGATGGTTGTTGTGGTCAGGGAGGGTGAACAGGCCAGTGGGTGGAGGTTGTGGGTATTGCAATGATTTGTGGGTGGGAGGTAGGGTAGCAATGCCTTTCCAATCTTTTAGCAGTTTCTTGACTTTGTTAAATGCAGATCTGGTGGGTAGTAATGCCACCTGCCTACCTAGTGTGCTGCAGAACATTATTGATGCTATTATTGATGCAACTGTAGATGGGATTACCAAACTGCAAGGTTCATCCTACTCCTTTACCAGTTCACTAGCATCCCAACACCCCCTTCATGTTTCATTGTTTTTGTTTGAAGATTTAATTGCTCACCAAATTTCAGCCAGTACAGAAGAAGGAAGACCTGACTGCAGGAAGAACTTCCGTGCCTGCTCTCCTATATGAGAGAGAGAGAGAGAGAGAGAGAGAGAGAGAGAGAGAGAGAGAGAGAGAGAGAGAGAGAGAGAGAGAGAG
>JBBIGC010146416.1:0-14845 GCA_037576955.1 Lepidarchus adonis | reverse complement strand
GTTTATTCTGGTTTAAAGAAGCCCCCCTTCAAATTATATATGTAAATATGGAAGAAATGTTGTTTATTCTGGTTTAAAGAAGCCCCCCTTCAAATTATATATGTAAATACGGAAGAAATGCTGTTTATTCTGGTTTAAAGAAGCCCCCCTTCAAATTATATATGTAAATACGGAAGAAATGTTGTTTATTCTGGTTTAAAGAAGCCCCCCTTCAAATTATATATGTAAATATGGAAGAAATGTTGTTTATTCTGGTTTAAAGAAGCCCCCCTTCAAATTATATATGTAAATATGGAAGAAATGTTTGTCATTCTTGCCACCAAGCCACTTTTGAAGACAACAGATATTACTTCGATTGTCTGAATATTTTAAATGCATCGTGCCTCTCTGAGACAAAAGGTAACAAACCCCATGTATACTTCATGTTCATGACAACAATGGTGGACTATAGATCAAGAAGCTAAGTTTTGCAGTTAACTGCATTACAGAAATGTACCAGATTTCTACACCTTGGCCTGCATGACTGTTTGTTTTAAACCACGAGCAGAACTCTCCCCCTGACACCATCTGCTCCCTATGTAAACTGCCAATTAGGATTGCTGCTCCCCAGCTAATACCAACAACTCTCAACCCCTTGGGAAACTGACCCCATTGCCCTTGTGTATCAGTGCTTAAATTATTCTTAATCCAAAAATCAAGAAATAAGAACAAAATGTCATATGAGGGGCCATTTAACCCAACACACATCCAGTCAAATCAGCTGCAGCTTTACAATGGACCAGGAATGATAATTTCTTAGAAATGTGAGGACAGAGGATATTGCGTTCAACCAGTATTAAGGTCATTACCAATCAGCAAGAATGATTACAAGAGTCACCGACTGACATGTATGGCTGTAGCTTGTGCAGTGTACAAAGAAGCTTTTCTTCCCCACCCCCTCCCAACATGTCACTCAATGACAGAACAAGTACAAAACTTGACACTGATATTGTGCTACCATGCGCATACATGTGCTGCACCATTTTGAAAGTAGAAGCTAAAATTGAAGTGCTAGATATAGTGGGTAAAAAGTCATTTTGGGCTTTTACACTATTGAAGAACTTTTCATCATAGGTAGAGACCAAGGGGGTAGATTGAGATACATTTTATATTACATTACATCTATCCATTTCAAAGCTACAGCACAATACAAAAACAATGTGTACACAATGACAAGAACCCAGGCTTCACAAAAATCTAATTAGCCAACACCCTTCCCTATAAAGAACAGTCGTAATCTATATCCCAGGTGAGCTTACATAACTAAGTTTAAATCCCACAATAGAGCTTAGCAACTTACTAAACAAAGTCTTAGAAAAACAGTGCCAACTTAAACTGTCAGGAAGCCCAAACTAAAGAACATCACCACAACAAACTTAAGTGTTTACAGACGATTTACAATCTTACATTTGACAACTTCAGACTAAAAGACTGACCGAGGCCAACAATAATTACAATTAAAACAACAGTGTTATAGGCAACAAGTTTTAAGAAATTAATGACCTAAAATGGAAAATATTTATTGTCATTTTCCACAAGTTGCTCTAACTATCCACAAGACCTGATGTGAATAGGTGCCAAATACAATTGAAAACATGATGATGGAGGGCCTGAAGTTGTGCAAGATGCTTTGAGTAAAATGAAACCTCTTATTTCCAGAAGCTCAGTGTTTATAGCAGAAGAGTCTGAAGTTTGTCAATAATGGTAACAGTAAGGCTGGGAACAACCAAAAATACTCCTGCAGAATACCGGGACAGTAGCCAAACAGAGATTTCACATGGAAACTGTGCTCCCTGAAGAAACTCAGATACAGCTGTTCTCTTGTGGTTTTGGTTTCATTGCCCCCAGCATCCTCATGGTGAAAGTGGTGGGAGGTGTTCTTTGCTACTGATCCAAGACGACTGGTTGTTTGTCTTATAGAGAGTTGGGATAAAAGATGTTGATTGTCCTCTAAAAGTAAAGCTTGTGCTCTTGCTGCTTTTAATGTGGAAAGACTCTGGCATTGGTGTTGATATTTTTAGCCAAAATGTCTTATATACAGATCCTGAAGGTTTTTAAAGGAGCCCTGTCTATTAAGACTTATGTGCTTTTAAATAGTGTGCAGAGCCAATGTTATTAAAATATGGCTGTATTTCTGTACAATTTCTGATGGTGTATATGCTTAGCTTTGCCCAGGACACTGTACTGCCAAGAGTGACTACCCAGAGTATTTACAATGACTAATTTCCATATATATATATATACACACACACTAATCACAATACGTTAGGGATATTGTGAGAGACTTAGTGGATGTCACACATACAGTGATGGTTTCACTTTTTTGGGGGGATGGGGAGACAATTGTATTGGGGTGATAGACACACCTCATTTTGTGTTTTCCATGTAATGGTCTCATTGTGTACAGGTGTCTTATATTGGGGCCAATACCAAAAGACAATCTTTCTGAATGTGGCATCAATTTCAACATTCTGGGAGTATAAACAGCTGATATTGTCAGTAAGTCATTCCAAGTTCATCATTCAAACAGCCATTAACACACAACGTCACTTAACAGATGAACAGCGTCACCTGGACATGGCGCGCTGTCAGTGGCTGGCAGTCAGATGTTGCCCGTGAACTTGGTGTGTATCAAAGTGTCATCAGCAGAATTGCATCAAGACACAGATCTACTGGCAGAGTTAATGACAGACCCAGGAGTGGAGCCCACGAGTGACAGACCGCAACGATGACCAGTACCTAAGGACCTATGCACTGAGACATTGTTATGCAACTGCCACACAGCTGCAGCCCATTTACGAGATGTGAGAGGCACTAGGGTTTCCAGACAAATAAATCCCAGCTGACTCCACCGCTTTGGCTTGAATGCCAGACAATCGTTGCAGGTGACTCCATTGACACCAAGACACCGCCGTGAACATTTGCAGTGAGCACAAGACCATGTGACCTGGACAATGCAGCAGTGATCTACCGTCCTGTTCACTGATGAGTGTCAGGTCAGCGTTGCTGGTCAACATGGTCCTCAAGGTTTGCTTTGGTGGAGGAGGTGCAACAGTCTGGGCAGGCATCACCAGTCAGTGCAAAACAGATTAAATTATTGTACATGGCTCAGTCACTGCACGTTCTTACCTCAGAGACATCATAGAACCCATCATCATCCCACAATTCCACCAGCACACCCCCAACTTTCTGTTCATGGATGATAATGCTCCACCACATTGTGGCAGAATTGTCACAGCTCGGCTTCAGGAAGTTGGAGTGTCTCATTTGGTATAGACATCAATGTCCCCTGACCTGAACCCCATAGTGCACGTCTAGGACCAGTTGAAGCAGAGACTGCATGATCGTACCCCACCTCCACAGAACCTGGCAGAACTGCATGTAGCACTTGTGGAAGAGTGGAACTCATTGCCTCAGAACAGCATCATGAGGATAGTGAGAAGCATGAGGCATCGCAGTCAAGCTGTCATTGCGGCACCTGGTAGAAACACAGGCTATCTGTGTTATTGTCTAAATTTTTGGGTAATAAATATTAAACTAATGAAAATTGTGTTCTTTCTTATACATTATTAGTAATATCAAAGGTAACTTTTGCTTATTTCATTAAAATTCAGAGCAAATAGGAAAAGCACTCATGTAAATAACAATATCCCTAACTTATTCTGAGTAGTGTGTGTGTGTATGTATATTATATATATATATATATATATAAAGGATTACACTTTTTAAAATCCTCAATTATCATAACTTTGCTAGCTCAATCACTATCCTACCGCTAATTGTCCTGGCTGCAGTGGTGGTAAAACGAGAAATTAAAGCTAGTTCACTTTAAACGCTGAGCAAAAAAAATCTAAAGTTGGTCCATGTAAAACAGGAAAACAGACATTCTGGTTACTTATCACAAAAAAAGACAAAAATAGTAAATTTCTCTACAAATAGGCCCCCACCGTCACAGTATGAGGTCATATGGTTGCACTGGGGGAAAAAAAAAGTAAACATTTTTCTCTTGGGTAATATTACACAAGTTGGAGAAATTATATATTAACTAGATATATAACTCACTCAGTCGACAAAAGCGAGAATAATCATTTGACACTACAGAAATGACAGTCTAATAGTGTAGCGTAAAGTTTGGTTATGTTCAGTAATAAATCATGTATATTGCTTGGTGTAAATTATTATGTATTATTGGATATGTTCACCATATTGATGCTTACCTGGCACAATAGTCAGTATTCTCTTTAATGGCCACATAGAATGGGATTTAAGCGTATACAATTATTTCATATGCTATTAAAAGTTATCTACTACACGAAGACTGCCATGATAAAGTTGCAGATGAATGACTACAATGGAAATTCAAAGCCCGGCTCCATATTTAACCTCCTTCCACTGGGACCCAACCTGCACATGACATCAATTACTGAGAGGACTCCAGAGACATCATCTACTAGGTCTAAAGACTTATTAAAAACATGAACCACTTAATAGTACCCTATACAGTTACAAAAAATGGCATTAATGGGTCTAATGCGTGTGTCTCATACTGGGTTCCCCATACCTCTATACAGAGGCAGAACTACAAGAGCAACAATCCAAATACACAAAGACAACATAGAGGACAGAATGTGGAGAAGAATTACTCTTTACTCTTCTAACAGCACCTGGATTTAACAGCAGCACATGGATTTTGGCTTGAAGGGCAGAAAAAAAGGAATAGCCAATGTAGATTAATCAGAGCATCAGACATTTCCTTGTAGAATCCAGAAGTCCTCAGTGGCATGAGGTTGATCTGAAACGTGCAGAATAGGAAATGCCAAATGTATAAATATACAGTCGTTTCCAGTATCAGATTTTTTGAGGCAAGCTACAGAAGCCAACCTACCTCAGATGCTTCACATAGAAGGCTTCACGGACACAGAAAGGATAGAATGGCTCTGATTTGCGTTTCTATCATATTTATGACATTTTACGATTTCAGGAAAATGCTGCACTTCGCGTAGAACACACCTTAATTGTTGTCAGTATCTTTCCAAATGGCGGAACGAAGCACATATTGACCAAATAATATAAATCGTGTGACGACCGCCTCAGAAGACCTTTCTGTTCCCCAACAATGGCGAAGCAAGAGCTCAATTATTATTGTTCCATATGCGTGTTTTGTTTCCCACACATTTTCCGAAATATACCGGCTACCGCGTTAGGATCGACCACCGATTGGTCGAATTCTAGCAAATATGAAAAACTAGCCAATCGCTGGGCAGAAAGCGGGATACTTCTGGCTAATCATGACAAACGGGAGGCGGGACTTGTCGGAAAGCGGGTGGGAAAAGAGACGTGCTCAGGGGTTCCAGAGTCTCCTTCTGCTATGGCAACCGCAGTGCTAGTTACCAGCAGGCAGGTGTGCGAGCGTTCAGCTGTTAGCAGAGCATTTACACAACCGAGAACTGCTCACATCTATAAAGCACAAGATGCACAATATCTAACTAAACCGTTTAATAACTCACAAACGAGCGGTTTGGTTAGTTAATCTGAAATAACTTGGTGTGAACATGAAGCTAGTTTAGAGATGACCTCTATTTGTCTAAAAGCCTTACTCGTGTGGCTGTAAGATACATAACCGCAGAGGTAAAGATAGATTATAGACTAAAATATCGCTAGGAATACTTAAAAACGCCTACTTACTTCACAGGCATGTATTTCCCAAATCGTCACTCTTGCTTCATGGCTCAAGCAACTGTTAATACATGGTTAAAAGCAGGTATAGTATCAGTCAACGTTTCCGAGTCCTCCGGTGAAGTCAAAGCTTCTTTTAAAGCACATATATATACATGAGTGTTTAAGGTTTAATACTATGTTAAACTGGTAAAAGTCAATCTGACGGTCCGGACGTGGCTTTCACCACTCAGGATGAAGAGCGAATGAGCTGAGCTCGCGCCCCCGTTGGGTTTAGGGAGAACGCTATCGCCGCCTCTTCTGGCCATAGGACGCGATGTTAGCGCCCTCTAGCGGTTAATATGATCACTACCCGGGTGAATTACTGGGCTGGCACTATGGGCGAAAGAGGAAAACTTGCAAAAATGCCACTGGTTACCGTAATTACTGGAATAAGTAGTCATTCTTAAGAGCAAAATAAAATATTGCTCTAGACATATATACTCATCTGTGTAGATTTATTTATAAGCGTCTAACGCTGGAGCATTTATGCTCAAGGTAAAGGCTTTATATATTGGCAAGTGCGTGAAATTTACTTTGGGGTGGACTTGCAGATCTACAAAGAAAACTCAAAATAATACAAAATAAGGAATTCTGAGTGACCACACACAAAACGTCCCTTTAAATTGAAAGTGGCGCGTCCAATATTGACCACACGATGGCAGCAATACTCAAGACTAGTACATACAACCGTAATATACTACATAGTTGAGAATATAAATACTATATACACTTCTGATCGCTTAAGGCTTTGGACGGAGAAAACCACTTTGTCTTTTTGACCCCAATATTGGTAATTAATTCGAATAAGCACGGAACGGGCAACATGTGGAGCTATATTTGGCGAACGGTCACATTTTGGTCGTTAGCGATTGCTCACATAGTCCAGACTATACGGTAACCACAGGGTCCAGAGGTGAACGCTCCAATTGAAGCATTTCTGTCACGTGTGCAGGTGATGTCACAGCGAAAAACGGAAGAGGGTTTCGTGCTCTCGGGGTAAGGAAATAAACAAATTAATTTTCGTTTAAAATGACAGGTTGTGGCTCTGTATGAATCGTTTGGTGCTTGTATATATATATATACATATCTATGTACGACTATCAATACCTCATGATATTTGCCGAGTAAGCACTGAGATAAATTATTTCCGAGTTTCTTGTAAGAAACGGCCATGCTAACAACAAAATTCCTCAAATCTATAGCTGTCATAAACAGGAAGAAACTTGAACAGCGATTCGTGTGACTTATGTAGATGCATTGTAAGGTGTCATTAGTTAAGCTTATAAATTGTATTCTTTGTCGCACAAGCGAGGGCATTATTTCTTCTGACGTATGAAACCTGCTATGAACCATGGTTTCGTTTTCGTGTTACTGAAACTAGTACTTATCTACTTGTTCACCCCGAAATTTTGCGTTACACTTTTCTTGTTGGTGTTTACGGGTCCTGCCCGAGTGTCAGTACCAGGCCCAACTGGTACCGTAGAGTAACAGTGGGAGCTGTTGATGATGATATATTTGGGAAGTTCCCTCGGTCATGACGTCACATAATCACAGTTCGCCTGGATGAGTGTAAAGTCTGTATTAAAAGTACAGCAGCCATTTTTTGCAGAGTCTGAATGGTGACTCTTTTGTGGAGCTGATGGATATTGAGTGTATATAGACTATTTATTATTTAATTTTATTTATTTATTTATTTATATTATTATTTATTTTTTCTTTCCTTTTTAATTATTATTCTTTTACTTATTTATATTGTTAGCTACTTGTCATGGCATTTCTTTTCTTTTTATGCTCTGGTCATAATGGAAAATTTGAATGTTGTACCAATATGTATACAATACTTGAAAATAAAATTGTTGTTTAAAATTTTTTTTTAAAAAGTACAGCAGCCGAGAGAACAGTGGCTTATGGTCCTCGAACGACTTTATAATTACATTTTAACATATATCAACATGTAAACCAAGAGCAGGAGCTAGTGAGTTAGGCCTGGCTTGTGGCTGTTCGGGGAGTGCCCTGTCAGTGATTTCAGTGATTCCTGATTTCTGATTATTGTGAACACACCACTGCACACAGAGCTTTACAATGAAATTTGTCCTCTACATTTCACCCATCACACGTGGAGCAGCGGGCAGCTATCAATAACACCCGGGGAGCAGTGAAGTGGGGACGGTACCTTGCTCAAGGGTTACCTCAGTGATGCCCTGGGACTTGAACCTGCGACCTTCGGATCTTGGGGACAAAGTGACACCTTACAATGCATCTACATAAGGCACACGACCGCTATAGATTTGAGGAATTTTGTTGTTTGCATGGCCGCCACCACTGCCCCAAGCATTAATTTATTAGCATGTAATAAAAAATTCAACAGAAAAAGTGGAACTATCTTTAACCTGTACGGTTTTGTGATTGCTCATGTAATCTTCTGCAACCCTGTTTTCCCGTTCTTAGGTGACTCGTTCTGGGACCCGTTTTCAAACTTCACATCTTTATTACTTCACTAGTGATAGAAAATAATTAAAATAAATAAACATTTCCCTTTTGACTCCACTCTCCGTATAGCCATTTGCTTCACTGCTCTGGGGGAGTAAAGAAAAATTAAAAATGTATTTTTCTCACTTCGTAGAGTTGACAGACACATATTGAGCCTTTATTTCAATGAAGTAACAATTTGTATAATTAATCATGGTTTAAGGCTTCTCTATCCATTTTTGGCTTTGCATGTGGGTTATTTTCCCTCAGACACACTTGAAGCCATCATGCAGAGCACAACTAACTACCTATGGCTGATGTCAGATCTGCTGGGGCAAGGTGCCACGGCCAACGTGTACCGTGGCAGACACAAGGTAAGCAGCAGATCATGTGCTTCTGTGCGCTGCATACACAAAAACAAGAATTGTGTTAATCTAGTCCACTGGTTTATGTTTTCTAGTATAAGCTCATCTGCTGAATGTGGTTATGGCAATACAGTATGTTTGTTTCAGGCCTGACTCTCTTTTAGAACACAAGGAAACTACAAATCTGTGTTTCTCATCTACAGGTTCAGTTTTTTTTTGTGCCTGAGGGTGGATTTTGCTTACAGTAGACAAATCATCACCCATCATCAGCTGCATATGTATTGTGCAGCCCCCCTCCCCTCGACAGAAAAGCTATTGTAGTACAAAAATTAATACTGATTATGGTGCAAAGCTGTCTAAACACACAATGTGTTGCAGAACTGTTTTGGCACCATCTGGAGGACTCCTACAATATTCTGCAAGTTGTTTTAATGTTATGGCTAAATGCTGTTTATAGCATTGCTATATATTTGCTATTTATTATTTGGGAAGATAAATAGTGTTGTTGCTATTTGTGAATAAATACTAAATATTTCGCATTTAAATATTTACACTCAATATTCAATTAATGTAATAATAGCATTATTTTTACATTCATTTGTAAATCATATTTCCAAAAATGCAGGCTTTTATCAGTGACGTTTATCACATCAAACAGAAAAACATTTGTAAACAAGAGTCTGTTTATATGAAAATAGGTTGATGCTTTTTAAATTTATGTAATGTTTATTTCTATAGGTATATTCACACATGCAATTCTTGAAGTTTAGCACTGACTGATACTCATTTTGGCTTTCTTTGGATTAGAAGTGAGAATACAGCACAGTATTGAGACCTGCACTACTTACAGAGTTGCCAGTTGCAGAACGCTTGCTGTAAACTTTAATCTGCAATAATCTTTTCAAATAAGCTCTGCAGAAGACATGCTAATCCATCCTCATGAGCAGTGTCAGTTTGAAATACAGTTGCATGTGGGATACCGCAGAGCCATGTGATCCACCTTGGCTGCTGTCTTTCAGCAGAAAAGAAATATATAGAAGGGGGATTCCACTAAGCTGTGGCTTGGCAGCCTTTCAAATAATCTCGATGCAATGAGGGCAAGTTTAAGGCTAATTCACTGCCGAATGATAGAAGTTGGCGAGACCCTCTGTTGGAATATGAAGCAGTAGATAACACGCACAGGGGGTCACACATAATGCACGCATGCTTAATTTAATGCAGCATTAAGCAGCAAAACAAATAGTCTGCAGAATCATAAATAAAGTAAAATATATAAATAAATAATAATTACATCATTTTAAAAATAATAAATTAAATTAAAAAAAAATTATTAAAAAATTTAATATATGAAAATTTCAAGTCACATGTTGTTGGATGAGTAGTTTGAAACAGGGACAAGAAATATATATGTGAACTGGTAATCAAATATTTTGTTACCATTAGCTTTCAGACTTCAGGTAATTAATAATGCATGTGGAAATAAAATCCTGCAGAGTAAGATTCTTTTTTATTTCTGTCTCTTAAACTTTAATTCATACCTCCACTGTCTCTCAGTGTTTCTCTTCTCCTATTTGTCTGCAGAAAACAGGTGACCTGTATGCTGTGAAAGTGTTCAATAACCTTAGCTTCCTGCGACCTCTTGACGTGCAGATGAGAGAGTTTGAGGTGCTAAAGAAGCTCAACCACAAGAACATTGTCAAACTCTTCGCTGTGGAGGAGGAGGTAAATAAGTGAAATGAGCCTGTGTGTTTGGTCCTCAGCAAAAGAATAATGTTTTAGTACTTGATAATCATTCTTTTAGCAAAACTGAAACAAAGTATAAAGAAAAGATTTCCAAAATTTTCACAAACTTAAATGTATTTTGTGAAAACAAATATAGAATTTAATGCATGTAACAGACTCAAAAACATTGGAATAGGGGAAGGTTTACCACTGTCTTACATCTTTTACTTTTTAATTCAACTTTTATTCAATTTGGAACTGAAGATACTAATGGTTATCTGTAAAAATGGTCAAAAATACAGACAGTACACAATATTACTATTTTAGAAATATGTTTAACATGTTTAGCAGACAAGGAAGGGACAGATCAAATTCAGTCCTCCTTACTTACAGCAGCACAATATATGTTGTCTTGTAATTTTTCCTTGCAGTCAAACTCACGTCATAAGGTGCTGGTGATGGAATACTGTCCATATGGAAGTCTATACACAGTTCTGGAGGAGCCATCTAATGCGTACGGACTGCCTGAAGACGAGTTCCTAATTGTGCTAAAGGATGTTGGTAATGGTCACATAAACACAAGTTTACTGAAGATATTAAATGGAGGGTTTCCATTAAAAAGGAAATACAGTCTTAATTATAGTGCCCTCCATCATTATTGGCACCCCTGATTAAGATGTGCTAAAAGCCTTAAAATAAATTCAGTTTTAATTGCAAAAGCATATTCTTACACTGAAAATTGTAGCCTTCAACTACAAAAATCCCTGACTAAGAGAGAATTATTTTTCATACAATTGCCTGTTCCACAATTATTGGCACCCCTGATGTTAATACTTTGTACAGCCCGCTTTTTCAACAAAACAGCACCTAATCTTCTCCTATAATGTTTCACAAGATGGGAAAATACACAAAGAGGGCTCGTCGACCATTCCTCTTTGAACAATCATCTAGTGACCTGGGTACTCTCCTCTGTACTCTCCTCTTCAGCTCACTCCACAGGTTTTTGATGGGGTTGAGGTCTAAGGACTGAGATGGCCATGGGAGGAGCTTGATTCTGTGTCTGATGAACCATTTCTGTGTAGATTTGGCCACATGATTAGGGTCATTATCTTGCTGAAAGACCCAGTGACGACCCATCTTCAACTTTCAGGCAGAGGCCTGGTATTTCAAAGTATTCATGATGCCATGCACCCTAACAAGGTTCCCAGGGCCTCTGGAAGAGAAACAGGCCTACAGCATCACCGATCCTCCCCCATACTTCACAGTGGGCATGAGGTGCTTTTCTGCATACTCATGTTTTGTGTTCCGCCAGATCCATTTAGTGTTTGTTGCTAAAAAAAACCCAAAAAAAAACCTCCATCTTGGTCTCATGTGACTAAAGCACATGGTCCCAGTTAAAGCCCCAGTACTGCTTAGTGAACTCCAGATGTTTGCATTTCTGATTGTGAGTTAGAAAAGTTGGCATGTTGGCATGTAGACAGCGCCTGATGGTTGTTTTGGAGACTTTGTGACCCCAAGATGCTACAATTTGCTGCAATTCTTTAACAGTGAGCTTTGGAGAACTTTTTATTTCTCTTACCATCCTCCTCAGTGTGCGTGGTGGCAAAATAACCTTGCGTCCTCATGCAGGCTTGTTTACCACTGTTCCAGTTCTTTTAAACTTCTAAATTATTCCTCTGACAGTAGATATGGGCAGGTGCAGACGAGTGGCTATTTTCTTGTAGCCATTGCCTGACTTATGAAGGTCGACACACATTTGCCTTAATAGAGTGGTGTATTTCTTTGTCTTTCCCATGTTGAAGAGAGAATAAGAGAAATGGCCTCTTTGTCATGTCATATTTATACCCCAGGGAAACAGGAAGTGATGAAATACTAGTTAAATGTTACTAGATACTCTGATCAACTTTGTAAACTACTGTAGAAATGACAGAAATACTTAAACCACATTTATGTCCCAGGGATTGTTAGGGGTGCCAGTAATTGTGGAACAGGTGATTTTATGAAATATTTTTTTTTATTTTTTTTTATTAGCTTCTTCTGTAAAGCTGCTTTGTGACAACATCTGTTTTAAAAAGCGATGTACAAATAAAATTTACTTCAATTAACTAGTCCCGCAGTACTAGTACTGCCAGGCCAGTAATGCCATCTTAAATGAGAAACCACGAATATGATCATTTTTATGTAATGTTTCCTATACTGCACTGCACAAAACTCAGCTACTCATGTGAAATGAACTCAGTTGGTCATTGCTCTTAATGTACTAATGATATCTACAATGTGATCAGAAAAGCATTTCTTCTCACTTCTTCCAGTTCTTTCTTATATTATGATTTTTCTCTAATCTCATTGCTGTTGTGTTCACAGTGGCCGGAATGAACCACCTGCGGGAGTATGGAATCGTGCACAGGGACATTAAGCCAGGAAATATCATGCGTGTGATTGGTGAAGATGGACGCTCTGTATATAAGCTGACAGATTTTGGGGCAGCACGAGAGCTTGAGGATGATGAACAGTTCGTGTCACTATATGGGACAGAGGAATACTTGGTAAGATGTGAAAGAGTGATGTAATACACATGTTTAAGAAGGTATAATTGCTGCAGCTCAGATAGTTGTAGTCATGTTATTGCTGCAGTCACACTGCACCATGTGTCCAAGAATTTAAAGATGTCCACTGTAAAGAACAAGCAAAGATCATAACGCTGTGTGTAGTGTGAACTTATATCCTCTACATGCAACATACAGTATCTCACAAAAGTGAATACACCTCTCACATTTTTGTAAATATTTCATTATATTTTTTCATGGGACAACACTGATGATATGACACTGATACAATGTAAAGTAGGCAGTGTACAGCTTGTATAACTATAAATTTGCTCAAAATAACTTAACACACAGCCATTAATGTCTAAACCGCTAGCAACAAAAGTGAGTACAACCCAAGTGAAAATGTCCAAATTGTGCCCAAAGTGTCAATATTTTGTGTGGCCACCATTATTTTCCAGCACTGCTTTACCACTCTTGGAGTTCACTAGAGCTTCACAGGTTGCCACTGGAATGCTCTTCCATTCCATCACAGAGCTGGTGAATGTTAGAGACCTTGCGCTCCTCCACCTTCCATTTGAGGATGCCCCACAGATGCTTAATAGGGTTTAGGCTTGGAGACATACCCTCAGTTTCTTTAGCAGGGCAGTGGTTGTCTTGGAGGTGTCTTTGGGCCCGTTTTCATGTTGGAATACTGCCCTACAGCCCAGTTTCCGAAAGGGAGGGAATCGTGCTCTGCTTCAGTGCATCACAGTACATGTTGGCATTCATGGTTCCCTCAATGAACTTAGTCTGCTTGTCTTCAGCAAACTGTTTGCTTTCTCTGTTTCTTTGTCTTTCTTGTGCATCATCTTTAGAAGAAGCTTCTTTCTGGGATGAGAGTCATGCCCACAATGTGTGGCATATGGTCTGAGCACTGATGGGCTGATTCAACCTCCGCAGCAATGCTAGAAACAATCTATTTTCTAACTTCTTTGGTTAACCATGGCCAAGTCTGTTTTGAGTGGAACCTGTCCTGTTAAACCACTTTCAAGTCAAGTCAATATTATTTTTATAGCACTTTTTACAACTGACATTGTCACAAAGCAGCTTTGCAGAATTAACAGAAGTTACAGAATCCAGCTCCGAGACCCCAATGAGCAAGCCAAAGGCAAAAGAGGCAAGGAAAAACTCTTCTAAAAATGCAATGAAAATGAAAAGACTTGGGTCACTTATCACACCAAGGTCTTTCACTGCTGTACAAGATGAAACAGATTGGCCTCCAGAGTTACTGTGTAATCGGACAGCTTACTACAAGCTGCTAGTGGTCCTAGCACTACTTTTGTCTTTTCAGAATTGAACAAAATTTAAGAAAGTTTTGAAGCCACCACTGACTAATGTCCTTTACACCTTCCTCAATTACATTCAGCTGGTGTTTCTCGTCTGGCTTTGCCAAAACATACAGCAGTGAAAGTTAACTCCATGCTTTTGGATAAAATTCCCCAGCGATAACATATACAGGGAGAACAGTAATGGGCCTAAAATTTAACCCTGTGGAACACTAAACTTTACCTTACTACGAGCAGAGGAATCACCATTTATATCTATGAACTATGAAGTGCTGTTCCCTTTATTCCAACATCATTTTCCAGCCTGTCTAGTAGGATGATGTGATCAATAGAATCAAAAGCTGAACTAAGATTGAGCTACACAAGTAGGAGACACATCCCTGTTCAGATGCAAGTAGAAGGTCAAGTCAAAGATCAGGAAGATTAGAAATGAAATTTTGAGCAGTAGATGATGTGAATATGAGCTTAACGTGATATTGTGGCGAGGTACATCTTTTATTTCTAAGATGTATAGAGCTATAAATATATTTTCTACTGACAGTTAGTATTAGATCTAGGGCAGGGGTGTCAAACTCCGGTCTTGGAGGGCCAGCACATTTTGGTAGTTTCCCCTCTTCAAACACACTCACTCAGCCTGGCAATTAACAGGTGATTTGAA
>JBBIGC010146406.1:22346-36201 GCA_037576955.1 Lepidarchus adonis | reverse complement strand
GCTGCTTGTTAGCGAGTAGTCTCTGTGAGGCGCTAGCGTGAGAGACAGTGTGCTCACTCCGCTCTGCGCTCAGCTAAGGTTTTTAATTTTCTTAATAATCAAATGTTTCCGCGTCGCGCGACACAATAAATCGATCACGAAATTCGTTGCCAACTGTTTTAGTAATCCATTTTTTGTTGCAGCCATATTTGTGTGTATATTTGTGGATTTTGTGGTCGCGCTCTGTAGTCACGTGAGCAGCCCAACTAATCGATAACCTGCATTCGTTGACAACGAATTTCATTATCGATTTATTATCGATTTTATCGATTAGTTGTTGCAGCCCTAGAATACACTAAAGTACAGATAGTGTAGATAGATTGCATGTCATAAAAAAAGGGTGTTCGTCTACAGTATTATCCATCCCCACTGTGGCATTTGGCAACTTGTCTTTTGTAACCGGCGTCACTAGACATGCTCAGTCAACCACCCAAGCTACTGCTAAACTCCAGCCAACAAATCACCTAGTTAGCAGCTTCCAGTTTATGTACCTCTAAAGAAAGGGTTTAAAAATGAGGAGCGCTGCACCAAGTAAGGAACCAAAATTGGACTATTCATTAAGTACAACACTGACTACCCACTGAAAAGTGAGCTAAGAGGAAAGGTGAGGGACTATGTTTGGACTATGCACCTCTGGCTGATTCCACTCAGCTTAAGACATCATTGGAGTAAGGTAATGGCAAAAAAAAACATACCCAGTCATCACACACACATCCCATTTGTAATCTATTTGCAGTTTGTCAGGTTTAATATTTTAGTCTGTTTGACTCATGCACGTCCTACTTTCAAACCAGTAGAAGTTAGACTGGTCTCAAATTTATAGTATAAGTTTTATCAAGCAGCATAACTGGGGGTGTGCAATTTTATGGAAAAAAACTGCTCATAACAGCACTCACAGCTGTTCAAGAGGTGTGATGAAACACAGGCATACGTGGATCAGTGTCCTAGGAAAGGCTTTGGAATCTTTACATTGCAGCTGTTTCTCCTTTAGCTGCATGCGCGCACACACCCGCACACACGCCAACTTCTCAATGTGTCTCACCCATACACTCAATGTAATTCTTTGAGATTTTATTTTCCTCCATGCACACGTGGCACAGAATGTGATGAATAATGAGACTTTTATTGAACTTCTGCCTGCAGCTAGGAACTGTAAGCCCATCTAATGTACTGACGATGACAAGACCTAAGTTGTACGGGACCTTCCATAATAAAGTATGTTGGTTACTTTATCTAAATTAGTGACATATGTTGGACTGTGTTTGAACCTGAACATAGAACAATGTAGCAATGAACTATATGAATCATAAGTTTCTGTTTAACGGAAACCACAAACAAGGACACAATATACCCAGAGCTTACGTATGGAGAAGTGGTTTCCAGTAAGCTGCTCACACTATTGGTAATGGAGCAATCACCAGCTTGCACTTCACTTTTTTACTACACAACATTTAGTTAAAGGGAACTGTGGTAGAACTGTGGTTATCTTTGTTGTTCTGCTGTGATGAAAAGTGAACCAGTATTTATCTGATACTGGCTTGGCTTAGTCTTTAAAAGAATAGATCCAGCCTACACACAGGACAGCACTATTATTATAAACCCATGAATCATGCTGGAGAAGTTGTTTTCGTCTGTGCCCCTTTTCATTAAACTTCTCAGAATTACTTTCAGGAGGGTGAATTTGAGAGTAAAGTAAGTGTTGGAAGGGGTTTTGTGAAAGAGTAATTCGTTTTGTGTGTCACATCTGTAAACAGCTCATTGCAAAGATCACATTGAAATAAACCAGACGCCAGGATAATCATTTCACGAGTATTTCCATCACAATGTAAGTGAATCCTATTTGACAGGTCAAATATCACTCAGCCTATTACACGAGTGAAGCACTGTGTTAGTTGTGTTTGTCCCAAGTGTTTTTCTGATCACTACATGTAGTTTAGCATTTTAGTTTTACGTGATGCACTGTGTAGTGTTGTACCTTAGGTTTTTATTTGGTCTGTCTCTGCGTGTGTCCATGCGTGTCCTATATACCTATGAAAGTTCCCTTGAAGTACACTACTCATTTTAGATGTGGTACACCTTTTTCTGGCTGGCCTGTGTGAATATTTCATCAAAGCATTTATCTTTGCATTATTTAAAGTCCCTTCCAAATTGAAGGAAAAGAGCTCAAGCAGTTTTTATTTTTGTTTTTTTTGCATGAGCCTGTTTGTTGCAGTACACTGCATCTAGTTATCAGCCATCAAAAAATAAACCTACTTCTGGGACCCTGCTCCCCTCAGTCAGTTTGGTTTCGCACTTCTGTTTGGTTTGTTCAGATATTGCTTGGAGGGCAGGACAGAGAGGCGTAGACATGAAGAAGATTCCATAGATTAAAGCAAGTATTTTAAAAAGCGGTGTTAATCTCTGCCCTTAAACATCATCTTAAATCAGCCCTTGACTCATAGGCTATATTAAGCTGAGCTCATACAGAGCAGAATTCTTGCTCTTGTTCTAATCACGTCAGCATTTCAGAAATACTTTCAGGAACTGATGCCGTCTTGCTCAAGCTGCAACATGAAAGGTGCAGAGATAAAGCCACAGTGGTGTCAGGAATTCAACACCCGAAGGAGGAGTAATTATGCAGTTTTCTCAAATACAATTATGTAATGTACATGAATGCTTTTTTTCTTTTGTTTGTACAAAATGCCTTTATTTTCTTTTACTTGTAATTAAATATTTTATAGATCACTTCAAGTTCATCATAATCCATTTGGGAGATTAAGAGTGCTATCTCATTCACTCATTCAGTTCACTGAACAGACTGAAAGAAACATGTCAAGATGTTAAACATAAGCTGCCATTTCATTTACCCTGATTATCTGCCTAGCTTTCTTAAGTGAATGTAAGGTGTCATTGGCAATGATGGACAAAAGTAAATAAAATTGCTTTTTCTGTTTTTGAATGTTTGATGTCATATAATTAAATGAACGACAGTATGTGTTGGTTTGATACTGGTATATTCTAGTTTTCTGGTAGTAGTAAATGCTTCTCCAAATGCCTCCTTTTCTACAGACTACAACATTTTTAGCAACATGGCAGTTTGCACAAAATTAAATTACTGGTGTATCTGCAGGTGCACATAGTTAAAAACAGGGGATTTTGGTGAGGTGTAAATCAGAGAGAAAATGAAGTGGGGCAGTGGTAGTGTAACAGTTATGGAGTTGCCCCTCTGATCAGAAGGTCACTGGTTCAAATCCCGGACAGGTAAATATGCCACTGAGGTAATCTTGAGCAAGGTAGTGTCCCCAAGCACTACTCCATGGGCACTGCCCATGTTGGCTGCCCACTTCTCCTACAAGGATGGGTCAGAGGTTGCTTTTTGTTGTGGTGCACTGTGTGCTGCAAATGACTTTGTAAGGGTATAAAATGAAGGAAGATAAATGATAACTCTTCATTGTAGCATTTGCAGCTTCACTAAACAATTAGTTCCCTTTCTTAAAATTTAAATTTTCATTAATGTTTTGCCCACTTCACTGCACTAAATACAATTCAGTCTAATAATTCACAATTTATAATGAGTTTGTGTAAACTTGCTGAAATATTGCCAACACAAGTTTTGCAATCATGATTTTTCTCAAGTGTTACTACTCAATTAGACTAATGAACTCAGAACTATAAGCACCCACAAAGGCTAATTTTCTGCGTTATCTAGTCTGATGTGATGCACTGGTAATAGCAGAACAGCACTGGAAGTGGAGTGAGTCTTCTGGTTAAATATTAGCCTGCACCATAGCAACGTACACAAACACAATTACATTGGGCCAAACTTCCACTATCTGAACTTTCCACACAAATCTAAATTACTGTGCATATTTATGGTTCATCCTGCCAAACTACAAGTAAAAAATCTTGTCAAATGATAATTTCTGTATGGAACTTATTTGTGAAAGCATTTAAGACTGTGTAGTTCTATGCCTGTGTGGTTCTTTCCAATGGTGGCCTTTAACTTCAGTTGTAGCAACTGAAGACCAAAACCTAAACTGAGAATGCAGTTGGCTTTCCATAGGGTAAAATGAAATTAAGCAGTGTAACCAAGAAGGGAGTGGTTGAATGAGGCATTAACAAACATTCAAGGTAAATATTTGAAAATAACTTTGGATATGAGTGCCATCACATACATGCTACCTTTACCTCCACTTTCCTTTTCATGGTTCAGATATGGTATACACAAAGTATAGTTTCAGAGTTGGGAAACCGTATAAATCTGGGTTTGATGAGTAAGAGGCCTATGGCATGCTCAAACATGTCTTTGCTATCTGTTCCTCTTCTGTAGTGCAGGTCTGAACAAATGAAATTTATGAGACAAGAGTTTACAGATTTTTAATGTGAGCTGATTTTTTAGGAAGGCATAATGGTAGGTAATTATTTAAGTGATGTTCGATATGCACAATTTCTCCATAGTGTGTAGATAGTAAGATGGCAGAATCATTTGCTCTTTGTGTGTGTTCTCAGATCAGCCGTAACATTAACAACACTGACAAATCCTTGATTATCTAGTTACTGCAATGAGATGGAGGGTCAAAGCATCTCCAATAACAGCAGGTCTTCTGGAGTGTTCCAGGAGTGCAGTAGTTAGTACATACCAAAATTGATCTTAGGAAGGATAACTGCTGAATTGGTGACACGATTATGGGCACCCATTGATTTGCGTAGGAAATGAAGGCTAGCCTATCTGGGTGGATCTAACAGAAGAGCTACTATGGTTTAAAAAGTGAATGCTGCATCTGATAAAGTGTAAATGGCAGTGGCATTTATTTACAATGGGGCAAAAAGTATTTGGCAGCCACTAATTCTGCAATTTGTCCCACTTAAAAAGATGAGTGAGGTCTGTAATGTTCATCGTAGGTTCACTTCAACTGTCAGAGACAGAATGTAAAAATAAATACAGGAAATCACATTGTATGATCTTTAAAGAATTTATTTCTATAATAAAATAAGTATTTGGTCAATAACAAAAGTTCACCTCAATACTTCGTAATGTAGCCTTGGTTGGTCAAACATTTCCTGTAGGTCTTGCCAGGTTTTGCACACACTGTAGCTGGTATTTTGGTACTTTGCTATCTGCATGGAAGAATGGGCCAACGGATTCTCTATTGGATTGAGTTCTGGAGACTGGCTGGGCCATTCCAGAACCTTGAAATGCTTTTTACGTAGCCACTACTTTGTTGCCTGGGTGGTGTGTTTGGGATCATTGTCATGCTGGAAGAGCCAGCCACGTTCCATCTTCAATGCTCTCACTGATAGAAGAAGGTTTTTGCCCAAAATTTCAAGTTACATGGTCCCATTATTCCTTTCCTTAATATGGATTGGTCGTCCTGTCCCCTTTGCATAAAAGGACCCCCAAAGAATGTTTCCACCCCCATTTTTCACAGTGGGTATGGTGTTCTTGGCATTTTTCCCCCTCCAACACGGCGAGTGGCGTTTATACCAAGAGAGTTCCAATTTTGTTCTCATCTGACCACATGACATTCTCCCAATCCTCTTCTGGATCGTCCAGATGGTCTCTGGCAAACCAGAGATGGCCCTGAACGTGCTGGCTTAAGCAGAATTTTAATCCATGACGACATAGTGTGTTACTAATAGACCAATCATTGTCATTGACCAATTCCCCCTGTGTAGTTCTGGGGGAACTCTCAAGATAATTTGTACCAAACGAGGTGAGATCTTGCATGGAGCCCCAGGTCGAGGAAGATTGTCGGTGATCTTGTATTTATTCCATTTTCTAATATTTGCTCCAACAGTCTCTTCTCAACAAGCTGCTTGCCTATTGTATCTTTGCTCATCCCAGTCTTATACCTGGTGTCCTTAGACAGCTCTGTGGTCTTGGCCATGGTGGAGGTTGGATTCGGATTGTTTGAAGGTGTGGACAGGTGTATACAGAAAAAGAATTCAAACATGTGCCATTAATACAGGTAACGAGTGGAGGATAGAAGAGCAGGTCTGTGAGGGCCAGAATTATTGCTTGTTTGTAGGTGATAAATACTTATTTTCTGCACCATTATAGAAACAATTTTTTTATAAATCATACAATGTGATTTCCTGGATTTTTTTTTTTTAAACATTACATTAATTTACATTACAGACTCTGTCATCTTTTCAAGTGGAACAACTTGCAGAATCGGTGGCTGCCAAATACGTTTTTGTCCCACAAAATGTACTTTGGTAAATCTTAATGTGGGCTTGGGGTTCCTTTTTACAATTTGGACACCCAAGAGGAAGAAAAATTATAGATCCATTCTGGTTGGAATCAAAGTCCGGTCTCTTTCAAGTTTTGTTTTGTGCTGGCAATAGTTTTGGTAATAGGCTCTAGACATGTGTTAATCAAAATCTTTGATCATTAATTGCTGTTATAACTAGTAAAGTATAAGCCTAAAGTGACCAAATAACTTCTCAACTTTCTAGCTAATCTTTTTAAGCCAATGGCAATTAGCATTTTACTACTTGGCTAACAAATGATCAAACCATTATTATGGTTTAATGTGTCTGCACTTAATGTGTCGGCACCAATTAAAATTACATATCTTGTTTTAATGTACTGTATATATTACACTATATATTTACCCAACTGATGGAAACACAGTTGTAATGAAAAATCAATCATTTCTTTTTCCGTTTTACAGATCAAGATGGCAGACACCAATGGCAGTAAGCCCGTTATGGTAACCTCTTCTCTGTCACTTCAAGTTACCACCCCTTCCTTCTACAATCAGCCAAAAAAGTTTGCATCAGTGGCACCTCCACGGCCCAAAGGACCATCTAACCAATCACAACCTCCAAGCTTTTCTGTTGCAAGCACAGGCGTGATTGGTCGGGTTGGAGAGATGCCTCCACCCCCTCCAACTTTTGATAGTAAGAGTTTATTTTTTGCTAATAAATATTATATATACACAATATATATATATATTTTTTATGTTGGTATACTAATCTTATATCACATGCTTACAAGTCCAATAAACAAAGGTGCTCATTTTGTATGACATTTAATATTTTTTTTTACTTTGATTAGGATTTAGCAAAGTGGATTAATATCAAGTTTCATATTCTTTCATCAGAGCAGACTATAGCCACATGTCGATATGGAATGGTTCTCTGCCATATGTGTCTTTCTATGTTTGTGGTTGTCTTCATTGTGTTGTAGCATTGTCACAGGGTTTTTTTTCCTTCCCTCACCTAGACTGGAGAACAGTCTAGGGTCTGTGCTAATGTGATGAAAGTGGTCTTGCTTTCTGAAAAGGGCTGTCCTGCTAATGATGACTAAGGATGAAACTGTATTTTGCATTTTTTACTACATACAAATCATAAGCCAGATTCAGAGATTTTGATAAGATAAGCTTAGTAACTTGCTAAACAAGCTTTAGTTTTTCCTGCCTGATTTCAACTAGAACACTTGGTTGAGGAAAGTGTACCAGTTGACCATGAGCTCCTCATGTCGATGTGTTTGTGTTAATTATTCTTCCTGTTCAAGCAGATCATCTGTTGCAGATATGAGAGGTGCGGCCTGGTTGAAATTTTGCATATGTCAAATTTCTTGTACATTTGTATCTTATATGTGATCTTTTATAAGTGTAAATTGTTTAGTATTATGTCTTGGGGCCATCATACTCTATTTTAAATACTATTCTGTGTATGTATCTGGAAGATTAAATGCGATCTCCATAATTGGTAGATCAGGGTCAAAACAATATGACCATGCTTCAAACTGCATGTTCTATACTTTATGTAATATATTCATGAATGAATATGTATGTATGTATCTGTGTTAAATCCTGAACAATAAATGTACTTCCTTCTGCTACTATTAAGTCTACTTTGATTTGATTGTGTGTGTATAGGGTGGTTGTTGTTGTTGTTGTTGTTAATTGTAGCAGTGCACATGGTGGTGTAAAAATGCCATGTTGTCATGATTTTTAATCTAAGTCACTTTCACTGACCAGACTTTCCACCCCCTCCTCCACCATTGGATGAGCTGCCAGCCCCACCCCCAGAATGCCAGACCACACCTCCTGCATATGAGGCCCCTCCTCCTGCATTCCCTGCACCTCCCCCAGTCGCTGATGACTTGCTCCTTCCAGCACCTCCAGAAGATGTCCGATTTTTGCCCTCAGATACCACTCCTGCTCCACCTCCTCCCCCTCCACCTCCCCCTGCACCTCCTCTGCCTGAGCCTAGCACAGGTACCAGCTTTCAGGTAAGATGTAGGATACTTGATATGATTTAACATTTAATTAATACCAATAATTATATGTGGATTATTTTGAGTATTTGAAAGCCTGTTGTTGATCGTTCCCTTCAGTAATTGGGTTCTCAGTATCCTGTCCCACCTCATTAGAGCATGGCTACACGACCTGAACCCGACGAGACCCGACAGGTCAGAGACGGGTTTAGACAAATATTTCAATTGTCACTCGGGTTCTGGTCGAGTTCGTGTTTGGTCACGTCAGCACAAAAACTTTTGATCATTAAAATAGTAAAGGCTACTACACAGTGAAGCTCCAAAAGGTCTGTCTCACATGATGCAATTGAAAAAGCATTTGTTAATAAAAAAATACAATACTTTTTAGTGTTAATTAGAACTGGATTGTTTGCTTTTCCCTGTACATGGGGATTTTTTTGCATAACCATGACAACGTAGCCATGACAACGTAGCCATGACAACGTTTCATTCAGTAGCCATAGCAGAAGCCGAAGCATCATGGGAGACATACGAAAGAGAGAATTATTGGGAGAATTCAAAACAGAATATAAGGGAAAGCCTACTTGTTTGTTTAAAGAGAGGATCATGTATCAGCGGCTGTTTCAGCCAAACATTAAAAGTTCGAGGTGCATTCGGACAGAAACCCATAAATGTGGTTCGGGTTGGGCTTGGTTGGGTTTGGACAGAGAAAAAGGGCCCGATCCGCACTCTACACCCCATGTCTCCAATGTGAAAGCATAGCGAATAAAACAGTCAGTGTAATTTGCTTACTGAAGCCCCACTGCTATGATTCCCCCCCAAAAAATTACTGTAAGTATATTCTCTACTTGGCCATCCATTACTCGTAGTTGAATACTGCATATTTAGCTTTTCATACCATAGTTTACATAGTTGAAGATTGGCTGTTGCAGTACCCAGAGTGATTTTTTCTTTGTTGTTGTCTTTTCTAGCTTCTAGAATTTGAAAAGAGACAATAACTAAAGTCTGTAAACAAGCCCATTTCATGTATGTTTCTTTTATTTTTCTTGGCCAGCTCTGTTACTTTAGCTTGTGCTCAATACATGCTAATGTATATTCTAGCAGAGAAATTAGTTTTTTAATAGAAGTGTCAATGCCAGTAAAGTAATATGCAGTAAAATATGTCTGTGCCACAGCCAAAACATTAGCTTATTAAAAATTAGTTTCATACATTGTTAAGCAAAAATACACTGGTGTGCAGATTTGAGAAAACTATAGTCGAGTTTAACTTCAGATGCTCAGTCATGAAAATTTATTCCTTTACAGCTTTTGAGCAGATCAAAGACTTAACATAAGACCAACATACAGTATTATGCAAATGTTGGACACCCCTTGATCAATAACAGATTTTGGTGATTTTGTAATTGAAAAGATGTTATATACAGATTATAGCATGTGCAGTGAATAATAGGAGAGAAGTTTGTCATATGTACAGTATAAACAAATGTTATATGTACAGTATAGCCAAATATACAGCAGTTGTATAAATATACAGGAATATGTAGTATGATGCATATACAGTATTAATAGTGCTCTGGTCAGTAAATGGGTCACACAGTAGGTCACTAAAACTAAACATTTCATGGACACCAAGTTTTTCAGGGCTGAAAAGTGGAATGTTCTACACTTGCCAAGGTAGTCATCTGATCTGAATCTTATTAAATATGTTTTCACTTACTCGGGAAAGCTATTGAAGCTGGCTGCTATGCCTGTCTGAGCAGATACTAAGCACTTGATTTTTTTTATGCTACAGACCTCAGACAGTTATTGATTGATTGATTTATTTTTTATTGCTACAAGTATTACACTCTGCCTCCCCTTCTTTAGTCCCACCTTTCAGATTTTTGCCAATTGGGTAGTGTCCAATTCCGCCCAAAGAGAGCCAATGAACTTGCAATGAATTAAAATCTCCTGATGGTGGGGTGATGGGGCCAGTGCTCTAACAGCTTGTGCCACTTGTGACTTTTAAAAAAAAAAAAAATTCTTAATTGGAGGCGTTATTGGGTATAAAAACAGGGTTCCCAAGGTTTTAAAAGTCTCATACACTAAACATTTAGAATATTAAACTGTTATTTGAAAATGTGCTCTGTTATTTCTCACATGAATTTTAAGATATTTCTAAAATAGATTTGAAAAGAATCATTATGTATACCGGTACTAAACAAAATTAAAATTGGAACATGCGGCTAGAGAATTTTTGAAAGTATCTTGTAATGCATAGTTAAAGGAAAGTTTTAGTTTAAAGTAGACGTAGTGCTATTTTAGACAATTAAGAAAATTTATAGTCCGGGTGTGTGTAACGTGGTGGGGTGGGGGGGTTAATGAGGCAGCATCAGTATGCTCCAGTGATGGAAGGGGTACTGGTGAGCTATTCTTTATAATACATTTGTTTTTCCAGTAGTCTGCTTTTTCAGTGTAACTCAATTAACTTGAAGTTATTTTGAATACTTGATGAGTTCGTATCAGTTGTATTTTTAAAACCAGGTATTTTAGATGTTCAATGTTTTATATCATTAAGTGTAAGTGTCTTGTATTTATAATGTTGTGTTATGTCATTTTAATAGTACATACAGTACAGGCCAAAAGTTTGGTCACACCTCATTCAATTTGTTTTCTTTATTTTCATGACCATTTACATTGGTAGATTCTCACTGAAGGCATCAAAACTATGAATGAACACATGTGGAGTTATGTACTTAACAAAAACATGTTTTATATTCTAGTTTCTTCAAAATAGCCACCCTTTGCTCTGATTATTGCTTTGCACACTCTTGGCATTCTCTCTATAGCGAGAAGTCCGTGCGATCCAAGGTTTGGGAGCATTTCACACTAAATAAACAGAAAAAGTGTGTTAACCGCAAAATATATATGATGAGGGTGAGGGCAGGGTCGAAAGATTGGGGGCGGGGCTTAGTCCCCAGGGTTATAGGAAGGACTTATAGTGAGCGCTGAAATGTTTCGCCAAACCTAAATATGCTTCATTAATTGTACTTTAAATTTGTTTAGATTCCTTTCACTTAAGGAAACATAAGTTAAGCAATGAACAGTTATTCACTTCTTTCTGTTCAACTACAGATCAACTACAGATCAGCGGAGCTACTCGCTAATAAGCAGCAGCATGTACCTTCCCCCTGGGTGCTAGTGCACGCCTCCTACCTATAGCAGTTTAAACAGCCTGTTCATAATTTGAATTAGATAATAATAACTAGACAATTTAAAATGTCCTGCTTTTATTTGTTAAGTTCTACATTTGCGCAGTGATATATATGAAATGTATGGATATATAATTTTAAATTATAATTATAGGGGTATATTACCCCATTGGCAGATAATTTTGCTTGTTTTAAACCATGAAAATAAGACTTAATTTTTGACTTTTTTTTTCTTCCAGAAAACAAGACATAATTTCTTGTGCTATATCACATGTCTTGTAAATGTATCTTGATTTAAGATTTTTTTTTTTTAATATTTGGACTGAAAACGGGACAAAACTACTACGTCAGAAAGGCAATTTTTGCAGTGTATATTCTGTGCTTACTCCCATATAGGTTATTATTGACATATTATTTGTGCATTTTCTACTTTTTAATTTAATTTTAAAGTTCATCTTAAGTTGTGTTTAAATGTGGAGTATAATTGAACTATATTCTTATAAAAGCTCAAGGAGCAACATGTTTGTGCACTTTCCAAAGATTTTAGTTCTGTTTTTGAATAAAGATTAATCGATTATTAAAATAATTGTTAGTTGCAGTCTTAGAAGTAACCTGACCTCTGCACAACACAACAAATGGTCCCAACCCTATTGATAAAATGTGTTCATTCATAGTTTTGATGCCTTCAGTGAGAATCTACCAATGTAACTGGTCATGAAAATAAAGAAAACTTATTAAATGAGAAGGTGTGTCCAAACTTTTGGCTTGTACTGTACATTTGTAATAGTGCAGCTGGATACACTTGGTTGCAGTTTACCTGTTAATTACAGGGCTGTACAAAGAATGCAGTTAGTAAACATGAAGCTGCAGAAGTGTTAATGATGGCTCTATGATGATGATCATCATATAGTGTATTATTCTTAAGACAGTAGACCAGTAGAAGTTGTATGGAGTAGTCTCCACACCCTGTGAACTGTATTAGTCAAAACCTAGCTGTGTGGCTATGTTTTTCCCATTTTCCAGGTGACTAAAGTGTGTTATTTCTTAGTGACTTTTGATAATTTTGTAAAAATTAGTGGTCTAATTTTCATGGTTCCCATTCTTTTAATTCCTGCCCTTTTTGGTGTAAAAATTTGTCTTTAAATAAATAAATAAATATTTATAACTATCTCTCTTCGTGTAGAGGCCACTGGAAAAGCAGACTAGTTTTGACAGACAGTTGGACTCTCTAACGGGCATGTTATCAGAGATGGAAACTAGAAGACCCTTTAATGCAAAGGTACACCTGATCATTTTTCTTTTTATTTGTTATTGTAATACTTACTGGCAAACTTTATTTGTCATTATGATGATTTATGGCACAATGATATAATGCACAGACTTTCATTTTAATTATGGTTTACATTTTTTGCTTATAATTCATGTTTCGATGTCTGTTTAGGTGCCCAGTCAGGTGACGTCCGCTCCAGCCTCGAAGCCGCCACCCACTGCCCCTAAACCTGCTTTGTCCTTTCTGCCACCACTAGAGCTGCAGGACCGTCCTCCCCCAGCCCCTTGGGCTGAGGAGCTGCGTGCTCGGACCACTCTCCGACAGACTGGCCCAAATGCATCCTCTGCTCCAGCCTCCAGCACGCAGCCCCTAGCTAAAGGCCATGCAGGTGCTCCCAAATCTACATTCTCTCCCAGCCAGCCTTCAAATTTTGGTGTCAAACCAGCAAATCCTCCAACCTCTGCAGCTACAAGAGGGATTAACAGTGTCACCATGCACAGCTCTTTTCCTCCGCCCCCTGCAGCGCCCCCTGCAGCGCCCCCTGCTCCTCAGGCAAGTGTTCCCAGCCCTGTTCCAGCTTTCAATCATTCCCGACCAACTCCGCCCCCTGCTCCTCAGGCAAGTGTTCCCAGCCCTGTTCCAGCTTTCAATCATTCCCGACCAACTCCGCCCCCTGCTCCTCAGGCAAGTGTTCCCAGCCCTGTTCCAGCTTTCAATCATTCCCGACCTGCTCCAACTTTCAGCCTAGATAAAGTGACTTCAACCCCTTCAGCTGCCCCGCAACCCAAGCCAACTTCGTCACCCACCTTGTCATTCAGCAAACCAATGGGCAACCCGTCTGCACCCAAGGTGCATGTGGTATTCTTTTTATAAGTTACGTTAATAAATGTGTAATGTATTTTGTTAATGGTTTTAATGCATCAGAAAACTTTTGTTTCTTGTAGTAATGTCTGTGTTAATAAACATTTTTTTTTCTCTCTTCAGGCTCAACAGCCAACAGGCTCTGGTGCAGGTGCACCCCCTACTGGTGTCCCTCTTTCAATGAGAGAGGTTGAAGAGCTTGAGAAATTAACCAACGACTTCATCAAAGACATGGACAAAAAGGGTCCAGTTATCACCTCTGTACCTACAGGTACTCATGATTCT